>JAVFBZ010092175.1:0-25718 GCA_032466195.1 Katharina tunicata | reverse complement strand
TAGTTTACAAAACGTATCACTTTTCAACTACTTGGTTGAGCATATACATCTGTTTACAATATAATCACGTTTACTTAGCTACAGTCTAATTAGATTTGTAAGATAGAATCCCCGTTCAGAAATGAGTATTTTGATTTTTCAGAAAAGCGTTAGCAACAACTATACGATAACTGTTCAATAACCTATCCGCAACGTTACATTTTTGAATGTTTTAAAATAAAAGTACATAATAATTGTTCTTGCGCGGTAAATAGTGATCTAAAATGCTTCCCGAGATTGAAACCTTTGGAATTTCCCAGCAGAAACTTATAGAATGCAGGTTGCCAAATCAGAGTTAATAAAAACAAGTTTACTGGTTTAAGAAAACAGGACCACCAGACTATCGTTCTCTTTGGTATCTAGTTTGTGTCGTTATTAGTAGCTGTACTTTTGACAAATAATCGATATCATGTCTGGAGAGATCAATAGACGCACCCACTGTAACATTCCGAAGTCATACAACATGTTTATCTTATATCTCGTAGTCACGGTTAAATTCAAATACAGTCAACTTTGACAATTGTCTGATTCTATTCTTAAGAAGTTATCAGCATCAACACAGCCATATGTTCCACTATGAGGTGACATTAAATATTCCTAAAATATCCATCTAGAAAAGGTTTGATCAAAAGTTAAGTTATGTATTGCGAGTGGGCGATTAATAACTAAAATATAATTAATATACGGCCATTTAAATGATTGAATTGTATAAGTTTATAAAATGAACTAAATTGCAAACGAGAGGTGTTATTCTGTGTGAGAGGTTCGTTTTTTCGTCACATTCTGTGATAGTCACATACATTCAGCTCCGTCTGACACAATTTGTGAGATTCACATTGATTCCTGACCAAAAAATAAGGGTGCAATTAATAATTGTTTAGTGCGAGGCACAATTGCATGTTAGCGTGAAAATGACCAAATATAGGCATGAAGTACGCTAAGGGGTGGTGTACTTTGCTCCACTCAAAAATACAGCACTGAAGCCTGTTTAAACACTCCCTCACCCGATAAAACAGTTAGAAGACCAGGCCACATAAAAAATCCAACGCAAAATCAGTTGGAAGATCAGCACATGAATTCAGTAAGGTGAGATGACAAATATCTCCCAAGAAAACTCATTACTTTATGAACACAAAATCATCCCCAACAACAGTTGGGAGATCGGCACGTGCATTAAACAAGGTTACAAGACATGATCTAGGTGACGACACTAGACAAGATCTAAACAAAAAAATACTTACCGATCTCTTTCACCACTCGGAAGTCAGCGAATGTACAGTGCACATCATATTGGACGTGATACAATCAACGCCAATTTGGTTCGTGTAACGTTTTCACAACCTAGGTAAAACTGCCAATGTAGACAGATTGCACAACTTTTTTACATGTTGGACATAATTTACTCCTAAACTAATCGTTATGCTCCAGTTGTGCTGATGTGTTTGTGTGTATACGGCGGTAAAAAGGCTCCCGGCGAACAAAGTATATAATTTATTAAAGGATCATAAGGAATTCCTACACCTATAAGCACAATTTTATTTCTCTACATTTATACAAAAATATGTACATAGGTATATTCCTACACCTTCATAGGCCGAGCTTACTGGCAGCAATTTCAAACTCGTTTATAAAAACTACAAAAATTTACCGTAGTAATATGAAATCAAAATAAGCTACGATATAACTTGTCAATTGATGAGGCCAGAAGTTCGGGGTTATGTCGGCTGGTACCAGATATTGAGTTCTGTATGGTTTGGTGGCTTCTGTATCACCCAGTGCAGAGATAACAAAATACTTTACCTTCATCAAATACCTTCTATTATCTACATTTTATAAAATAGACTACACTTCTGGCTGGTAGTATTTGTCGCACCACACGGTTTAAATTGGCTCATGTGCTTTGTAATTATGACGTAGACATATAATAAAGATAATAATTAAACAAATTTGTATCAGCACTGTATCTCCATAAATCGGAAAAGCATGACCAGATAAGACTAGTGTTGGCTCGGTAGGTATCTAGCTGGCAACAAAGGCTGTGTCGGGAGTCGATGCTTCAGTGGTAGAGCTGAGATAGACAAGGTCCGGTATTAAATCATTGATCCGACTTTCCGTCTAAAGCATCAGACTGTTTAATTACATCGACTAAGCCATCCAAAAAATGCTACTGATATATGACCAACATCAAGTGCATGTATAAAGCAGTAGTTACATATAATTAAAGCTGTATCTAGCTGGTAACATCGGGCCCTCTTCCCACAGGCATACTAAATCGGCAGTGGTACTTGCTTGAGAAAAATGTTAACAAAAATAATCACACGTAAAAAAAATATGAGTATGGCCTGAAATATTTGTGAACAGTTTTCCTCTGATAGTACAAATAGTATCTTAACAAATGCTCGCTAATTCCAAATGGAGTAAATGGGTAAATGTGTCATATAAAACATCTTAAATAGTCTTAAATTCTAAATTGGGATTTACAAATTAATGGTTTCAAAAAAACGAAAGGTTAATTGATTGCTACAACAATCACACAAATAAGGGTAATTTACGCAATAATTTGCTCTTAGCAATTTATCGAATCAAGATGAATTGTATTATTTCCATAAAAAAAAATAAGGCTAAAAGGTATGGAAACAAACTCACTAGAATGCCATTCTGCACAGTCTGTTTTCTTTTTTTGGTTGTTCTAAGTAGCTAGTTTAAATGTCAGAGAGGGATATCACGCGGATAAATCTCATTAAAGTCCTTCACTGTGTCAGTTGACAGTCTTCAAGAGATGTAGAAAGAAACACAGACTGTATGGCCATTGTGACCCACTGGATAGTGTATATGATTGGATCAAACATCACTACTTTAGTTTTTATACACTTTGGTTGTGCATTTCATTCCGATTCGATTTTCCCCCTTTAATAGGCCAGATTGAGTTTGAGTTTGTAACAGTATAGAATTATGTTAATGTCATACAGTTTATAAGCCAGTGTATCTATTCGCAAAATATAGTAACAATAAACAGCTATCGGATTATGGAATATGTATTTGTTTGCTTTAGGGTTTTACGCCGTACTGAATGTAATTTTACCCACACGGCGGCGTGCCAGCCCAATGTGTAGACGAAACCGTCCTAAGTTAACCGAATAGGGAACACATACAACGCCACGATACATTTACAGACACCACAACAAATCGATTTCATAATGCCCGTTAGCTCAGAGAGCACCAGGGTCGGTGTAGAAGAGTAGAACCCAACCACATGCGGCTATGAAAGGAGGTAGTCGTTATACCATTATACGATATTTACGAACTATTTTTTGACTATTCTAAAGTAGGCGAGGTAATGTGAATATGGCGTATATATAGTACATTAAGCCCACTGACACTGACCGTTGCGTACAGTCGGCATAAACAGTTACTTTTTCAAACGGCTACATTTTGTTGATGATATTGAAAGCCGTAATGGCAAAGCAGAGAGACGTTGCCAACAAAATATCCCACTACTAAAACTCGCCTTAACAGGATACAGGATCGGTGTAGTCTTCAGCCTTGCGCTCATAATTAATCACCATGCCTTACATGTCAGTCAAAAAAGGAGTTAACTGTCGACAATTCGAATCCAATCTCTTCTGTTATTTGTTTGGCGTTCTCGACATATCAGCTATTTTCAAAACAGTGGGTTTCGGTGTCATTCATTAGTTCGCTGCATTGTGTATTTCAATTAATCGATGTATATTTATAAGAAAGTCAAACTGAATGTGATCAACATGATTTTACAGAATATATATTAGGCATTCCGTTTTACCCAACAGTAGTATCTCTCGCTGAACATAAGTCCGCGCTTATTCTCATCTGATGCCCAACAGAAAGGAAAATAACTATCTGAAATGACTCAATGAGTTCATTTGGAATTGTTCTGGGTCTACACATTGAAGTGGATAACAATCAAAACATTTAAAACTTGATTTGGGCTTTGAAGATTACTTTCCGCCGAAAACTTGGGCGATGGATATTGAGCTGTTGACAAAGACTGTTGTCATCTTGAAATGTATGCATACATGTGACGGATAATGTGGTAGTATATAGTTGTATGGACTGAAACTCTTGCATGATCTTAGAAGGCAACCTGACCAAACTGTGCATTGAACCAAACATGAGTATTCATATATACAAATTGCTTTCAAATTCTCAATCTTGTTGCGAAATGTCGGCATGAAGTTTATCACGTTTTTGCCATGGATTTATTTTTATCGTTTTTCGTAATTTTTCATATTCCCGCTCCTAAAACTTGATGGCTCAAAAGGGCACTCACATCATATTTACCGTTGCCTGGTTTTCATATTTTTGCGTATTTGTGGCGAAATTTGATCTTTTTACGTGTTTTCGCGGGAAGAACACAACCTCACGAAGTGGCACAACTCAGCCACCATAGTCACCCCAACATGTTTACGATGTTAATTTATCTGCATGAAAGTTCCACCTTACATCGTTTATGGATATATACAACTGTATAGTTTGTCCATGTTTGATATTTTCCACTCCTGGTGACCGCGTTCGATCCATATCAGGATTCTACACAGCTATATTTCTTATTTATAACTGTAATATATTTCTGAAACAGTGTTTTAACATCATGTCCGAATGCCATGGTGAGGCTTTTAGTGATTCTGAATGAATTCAATTGGTACAGCCGAGGCGACGAGACATCAACAAATCTTATAAGTTATTTAAGCAAA
This sequence comes from Katharina tunicata, assembly GCA_032466195.1. Taxonomy (NCBI): domain Eukaryota; kingdom Metazoa; phylum Mollusca; class Polyplacophora; order Chitonida; family Mopaliidae; genus Katharina; species Katharina tunicata. Next base: position 20,949 of record JAVFBZ010092175.1, on the reverse strand, counting down.
CGGCTGAAAGTCATCTCAAGTTTTAGGCCATCTGGTGAAGGGCATTAGGCTTCAGGTTGACGTTCATATAGTTTTATGTAGTACTGGAAGAACACGATCTCCCAACAAAGCCCACACTGTTGTTTTTAAATGTTTTTTACGTATTTGGTTTTGCAACTCTTGCTTATTAATGTTGGGATACACAGCCGTCCTATACATGTAAGTTAAATATTATTAAGCATGGCGTTAAACATCAAACCGTCACTTTACCCAGAGTCTCGAGGAGCAAACCAGTAAGGACACAACATCATATAAACTATGCCCAATTAAATGTTTGTTAATGATTCATCCCTCAAAAGATTAAGCTGCCACAGCCTACTTGTAATTTAGAAAATTGTCGTTGAATCGTTGATGACGTTGATTGCGAAAAAAATCCAAAGCAATGACTCTTAGAAATTTGACGAGTAACCGTTGAAAACACCAGTTAGGATAGTTTTGTCAAATAAAATAAGGTCAATTTACATGTAACAATATACTGGGTGAAGATGGGCGATAAAGAAGGCCAAAGGCTTGAAATATTGGACTAGTATTACATCATTCTCTGCAATCTATATTTGTTTGCAGGTTTTAGTGGCCACTTTTCACGAAAAAGGAGATCGATGTCAAGTCGGGAAATTCCATTAAACCCTTTCGCTATATCTGTTTCAAGATATACAGAAGGCTAATGCAATGCTGTGCTTATCAGGTTGAACATGATTTAATTTTGACATTTGTGAAACTCAAGATATTTTCTCCCAAACAAAAACTATCAATCGCGAATGAAATGATACTAGTGTTTACAAATGATAGCACTAGATTTCTTCGCCCCAAGAGTTGGATGGATTGACGCATAATGTCTAGTGACACTAAATAACTTGGTGAAAGACGGAACAGAGTACGTTGCCACAAAACAAAACTAGCTTTCTTTTGATAATGAGTCACATTTTAAAATCTATATTGGATTGAGTGCTTTTGCACATACTAAAACCAGGTCATTTGGTTGGCTAAACCAAAGTATTATGAAAACTGTGAATCGTGAATTCTGAAGATTCTACATTTTGAAACATGATGTGAAATGATACATAATAATTTCCCAATTAACGGATTATGATTCAGGAAAAGGTAAATAGATTTCAACAAGTTTCGTACATACAAATAATGATAGTCTCCGTATCAATGGCGTAAATTAGTCTATACAAATTACATCAACATGTCGTTTTAAGCACGTGAGTTTTTGTGTAAAGTTAACCAAGACCAATGGGTTTGAAAAAAAGGGTTGCCAGATTACCACGCTTTTCGGTCTATATTTCGTCGCAGCTTTTCTAAAACCTTGGGGAAGCTCATTAAAAGCCTTCAGCATGACAGTGGGATGCCTTACGACACAGCAATACCATATGACCATGGGATCATGGCCAAGGGAAAGAGTGTGAACGCACTGATTTGACTTGAATTCAACCATGTTAACATTAAAAAATATGTATATCACCGCTAGCACCACCTTCTCTTTAAACCAGATACATAGTACAATGTTGAAAGTTGTAAGCCACACTTAAGGCTATGTCACTCATATGACAGTGTGCCAGCCCAATGGGCGAGGAAACCACTGGCAACACAAAATGACGGCATGACTCAATTCCGGACTCGTGACAGGATGCCGCTATAGATTAATTTTACATATCTTGGTTTAAAATTAAACTGTATTTAGAGAAACAAGCAGATGGTGACAACACGTCTCAAACTTGGGATAATATTGGTAACGGTGATTTAAAGCAAGTTGCCACCAGAATGAGTTTCAATAATTGCAAAACAGTTTGTTTTATGTTTTAATCTGGGTTTTCCGCCATACTAAAAGTAGTTTCACTCATATGACGGCTTTCCAACGTAATGAGCTTTGAAAATCTGGTAACAAAAGGCAAAGACAGGGTGTTTTGTTGTAATACACATCCGTGCTGTTACATTAAAACCTCTATTAGTTATCATAGATTTATCTCCTTGAATTGAGACCCTACAGTAAGGCTTCTTGTCCCATAGGCTCTGAAGAAATACATTCCACTATCGCTATACATCCCATCACACCAGGCATTACTGTTATATTATCCTATACTAAAGAACAAAGCACACTTACGTGTTTATCATATGGCTTTATATAACACAATTAAATAATAAAAAGAAATCACACTGAAAGTTCCATTGACTCAAACCCAAATCTCCATCAATCCGAATTAACTGAATGACAACGATTCTATTATTATGATTCGATTGGATCAATTTGATCAATTTATCAAATTTTACTAAAAACGCATTGATTTTTATTCAAGCATCTCATTTATTTCTCCTTCAAAATAGTATCCAATATCTTCGCACGCTGATTGAATAAAATTGGAAACCCAAGAAGAAATGGTCTTAGCCAAAAATAATATGTTCAATTTTTATCTCTAAAATTAAACAAAATCAATCTGAAGAACCCAGGCGAATGGTGATTAGCAGATTAACAAAATAAGTGTTTTTTTTTTTTTTACAGAAAGTAGAACAGCAGTACAGCAAGAACAGATCACAACGTTTTATAACGTCTGGTACTATAGATGTTAGCGTGTCATCGTACATCATTTAAATGTTGAGAAAAGATGACAAACTCTCAGAGAATGGATGCCACACGCTGTAGTGTTCTGTAGGACAATAACTCAATTAGCATCAAGACTCGGACCACTCATTGAAACCACCTTGAAGGAATGTAAATCATGGATAATTAACACAAACGAAATCTAGATAAATTCTCAACACGTCCGATTATTCTTATATATGTATTAACACTCTCGGATGTTTGTCAGAGAATTTATTCTTCCAGGAAAGCATTTATGGATTCTCGGTGGAGTGGTCAACCGTTCCCCTATGCGGATTCCGCCAATACAATATAAGCGTAGTCTATTTGAAAGCAATGGTTATATTGAAGCATAGCTTTGATACTGAAATCCGTGGAGCTTTCATAACATGTCCCGGGAAAGTCCCCTATAAATCTTAACAACATTATACAAATCCGTAAAATGTTATGGATCATCTTCAGTATGGTTTTACAAGATTTCTTCTCGTCAAGCACCCCTCGATATATATACCAGAGAATTAACATTGTTGGTAAAAGGTACACGTAATAATTAAATACAACTTGGGAAACCTGCCGAAGTATTAAACATTGAATCGTTAGATACAGATCTCTGAATATTCAAACGATTGTCACCCTTTGATATCATATGTAAGAAAAAATGATGTAAGTTAACAAGTAAATGACCTCTTGCCGAGTTAATGATTCTACCCAGTAACCCGTAAAATGGTGCCAAATGACATATTTTCTTTTGTCCATTGCGGTTTCAAATATGAATAAAATTAACAGATTGGGATAAAACGGCATTTGATTTGTTTTATAGAATTGTCAGTTATTACTCGTGACAATCAATCAATCAAGATACTGCAGAATCTGAAAATGGCTAATCTCAATTTCATATAATTCTGTCCTAATCTTTCCGTTTAATTAATTGCTTCACACTAGAGATGGCACGCCGTCACATGAATGATTTAGCCTGAAGTATAGCGTACAGCCCCAATCAAAAATCACAAACGCTACTAGGAGTTGCAAAATAAAACATATCACGTCTAGAAATCACTTGAAACTCATTTGCCATAACACCAGGAGGTCATGATTAAACGCGGTATCCGCCAATATTTGTGTCACTTTACATCATTACATGCGCCGATCTACTCAACTGTAAGCCGTATTTGTAACATTGTTTGAATTTGCCACCATTTATTTTGACCAGAAACAAGCCTCTACCTACTTCATTTTCATGAGCTTATTATTTTAAAACAGGCAATATCAAATCATGATGTTTATCCATCCAGAGCCAAGGTACACGAAGGGGAGGCCTGCAGCTACTGGTGATATTTCAAAAGATTTCGACACTGAATAAATTTGTTTACGATTCGAACACACACATGTGACAAATGGGGCGTGAAAGAAGCGGACAAGCGGCCCTCTCTCTGTAAAAGGGAATAATTTTAATGTGATGTTTCGATTTGATTTGTATACTTAAATATCTCCTTTTATGAATCTTTGGTTAATATCTGATGTTCTAGCAGCCTTAGGTTATAACGGTTTAACACGGTGGGTTTCGTTTCATATTACGACACAATTTGTATATGTAGCCCATACAGATGAGTGAAACTGATTAAAAGCTTCTAGCACATAAACGCTTCAGAAATTGGTTCCGATAAAAGAAGGTTTGATAATAAATAATTCAAACCAAATACATGCCCAAACCAATTGAACACATTTGAGACTACCACGCAGATTGTCGATCAATCACATTTGAGTCTATCAATCAGATTATCGCCAAGGTATCATATATCCAAAACTGCAACGAATCTATATCTTTATCATCTAAATCGATTTTTCAAGTTTTTGAAGTGTTGATGTATTGTGTTAAAGAGTAAACATACAAGGGCTCACTGATAATGAGAAAAATGTGCTCATGCTTAAAGCTATCGAATTGAGATGCAGTTTTCTCTACCAACGTTGTGAAAACAACTACAGTATGTATATAATTACACAAAGGCTGTTCTTACATAAACAAAGGCACATACTGATTGATATTATGAGCATGGAATGGGTGGCTGATTGATTAATTGATTTGTTTATTGATGATTGATTGATTGATTGATGGATGGATTGGTTGGTTGATTGATTGGTTAATTGATTGATTGACAGAATGCTCTCCGGCAATCTGTCCGCTATATAAATAAGAAAAAACATAAAAAAACAGTTAACAAAACATAAATGTGCATTCCAGCCAGAACTCACAGATATGAGTGTAAAGTAATTTGATGCCAATTGTTTATCAAAATTTGCAAATTGACTGCTTCAAGTAAAAGGAAAGGTAAATAGATAAGCACAAGGAGCAAATATGTGAGAGTAATTCGCTGTAAAATGACTCCACACAGTATCTAACAAAGATGCAGCGATATTTTGACATAAAAATCCGAAATGTAATAGCTTTAAAGACAATCCATCTTTTCTGTTTGTCTGCATTTTGTTTCTGTAATGAGAAGCTGCTTCGAAGCAACACAAAATATACCCCATCCTGAACTATTCCAGACTGTGCACGCCTATTAGCAACGGACCAGCGAAACAGTATTTGTTTTTAAGTTCGGTTACGACTACATAACGAAAACAGTCCTTTTAGCTCATGTTATAGGTAACACAGCAATGCTCATGGCCGAAAATCTTTGGGATCGTTATGACTATTTCGTCTAGCGATTTAAATAAAAATGTACGCCCTTTTAATCCAAATTGGATGGATTTGAGTTATTTGTTTTTATATTCTGAGGGTGAACATTTACATGGAAAGGTGGTTAACATTTGGAATTATTCTAAAGATCGTCGTCCTGCTATATACATGAGTAAAATATATAGAAATTGGATAGATTTGTTGGATCTATCTAGTTTAAACTGTTTTTATGATGTCAACTGATACATGTCAGTTTCGAGAATAAGGAAGGGTTAATAGATTACGATAAAGAGCAAAAATAAAGGCAATTCGTTATATAACATGGCAGTAATTTTCTACTGACAGTTCATCTTAGATGCAATGGGTTTTTTTCTGACATAAACTATAACGAAGAGTAATAGATTTGAAAATAAGACAATTATCATTATCTACAGTTTATCACATATTAACTTATACCATTCAAGAAATCTCCTTAACCTCATTCACATTGATAATTTACAAAACGTATCACTTTTCATCTACTTGGTTGAGTATATACGTCTGTTAACGATATCATCACGTTTACTTAGCTACAGTCTGATTAGATTTGTAACATAGTTTCCTGGGTCAGAAATGTGTAGTTAGATTATTCAGAAAAGCGTTAGCAACAACTATACAATAACTGTTCAATAACTGTTCAATAACCTATCCGCAACGTTACATTTTGAATGCTTTTAAATATAAGTAACGGTTATATGATAACAGTTCTTGCGCGCTAAAATGGGCTTCCCTAGATGCAAACCATTGGAATTTCCAAGCAACAATTTATGCAGGTTTACTGGTTGAAGAAAACAGGACCACCAGACTATCGTTCTCTATGGTATCTAGTTTGTGTCGTTATTTGTAGCTGTACTTTTGACAAATAATCGATATCATGTCTGGATTATTTTCTTTTTTTGTCTGGATTAATCAATACACGCACTCACTGTAACATTCGGAAGTCATGCAACATGTTTATCTGATACCTCGTAGTCAAGAATTTATCATTATTAACACAGCCATATGTTCAAATATGAGGTGACATAAAATGTTGCTAAACACCCATACTCGATATTTTTCTATCTAGAAAAGATTTGATCAAAAGTAAAGTTATGTATTGTGCATGGGCGATTAATAACTAAAATATAATAATTTATGGCCATTTAAATGATTGAATTGTATAAATTAATCAAACGAAATAAATTGCAAACGAGAATTGTTATTCTGTGAGAGGATAGTTTTCTCGTCACAGTGTGTGCTAGTCACATAAATCATCTCCGTCTAACATAATTTGTTAGATTTACATTGATTCCTGACTATAAAACAAAGGTGTAATTATCAATTGTTTAGTACGAGGCACAATTGCATGTTAGCGTCAAAAAGTCCAAATATGGGCATGAAGTACTCGAAGGGGTGGTGAACACTAAAACACTAAAAATGCAACATTAAAGCCTGTTTAAACACTCCCTCACCCAATAAAACAGTTAGAAGATGCTCACGTGTATTCATCATAGCCGCGTGAAAAATCAAACGCGAAAACAGTAGGAAGATCAGCACATGAATTCAGACATGGCAAATATCTCCCAATAAAACTCATTACTTTATGAGCTCTTGCGCTGTAACAACAGTGAAATAGGTCACAACACAAAATCATCCCGGGAACAGTTGGGAGATCGGCACGTGCACTCAACAAGGTTACGAGACATGATCTAGGTGACGACACAAGACAAGAAAAGAAAAAAATACTGTACGAATTCTTTCACCACTCGGAAATCCTCGAATGTACAGCGCTCATCATATCGGACGTGATACAATCATCGCCAATTTTGTTACGTGTAACTTTTTCACGGCCTAGGTAAAACTGCCAATGTAGACAGATTGCACAAACGTTTTTTACATGTTGGACGTAATTTACTCCTAAACTAAACTTTGTCCTCCAGGTTTGCTTATGTGTTGATGTGTATACGGCGGTAAAAAGTTTTCCGCCAACAAAATGTATAATTTGTAACGATCATAAGGAATTCCTACTCCTATATACATAGGAGGCAAGCACAATTGTCTTTCTCTACATTTATACAAAAATGTATACAAACTCGTTTGTAAAAAAACTACAAAAAATACCGTAGTAATATGAAGAACTTTAACTTCATCAAATACCTTCCATTATCTACGTCTTATAAAATAGACAACACCTTGAGCTCATAGTATATGTCGCAAGACAGAGTTTAAATTGGCTTATATGCTTTGTGATTATCACGTAGACATATAATAATGATAATAATTAAACACATTTATATCCGAACTGAATCTCCATCAATCGGAAATGCATGGCAAGATAAGACTAGTGTTGGCTTGGTAGGTCTCTAGCTGGCAACAAAGGCTGTGTCTGGAGTCGATGCTTTGGTTGTAGAGCTGAGATAGACAAGGTCTGGTATTAAATCATTGATCGCGACTTTCTGTCTAAAGCATCAGACTGTTTAATTACATCGACTAAGCCATCCAGAAAATACTACTGATATATGATCAACATCAAGTACATGTGTTAAGCACTAGTTAAGTAATGCTGTTTCTAGCTGGTATCACCGGGCTCTCTTCCCACAGGCATACTGAATCGGCAGTGGTACGTGCTTGAAAAAAAAGTAAAAAAAAAAAACAGTCGGACTTAAAAAAAATAGTAGTTTCTGAAACATTTGTGAACTGTTTTCCTCTGATAGTACATATACTATCTTAACAAATGCTTGCTAATTCCAAATTGAGTAAATGGGTAAACATGCCATGTAAAACATCTAAAATAGTGTTAAATTTTAAATTGGGATTTACGAATTAATGATTTCAAGAAAAGGAAAGGTTAATTGATTGCTACAACAATCACACAAACAAGGGTAATTTGCCTAGTAATTTGCTCTTAGCAATTTATCGCATCAAGATAAAATGTATTATTTCCATAAAAAAAGCTAATAGGGTTGAAAACAAACTCACCGGAATGCAATTCTGCACAGTCTGTTATCTTTTTTTAGTAGTTCCAAGTAGCTAGTTTAAATGTCAGTAAGGGGTATCACGCCGAGAAATCTCATTAAAGTCCTTTACTGTGTTAGTTGGCAGTCTTCAAGAGATGTAGTTAGAAATACAGACTGCAAGTCCATTGTGACCCACTGGATAGTGTATATGATGGGATCAAACATCACTACTTTAGTTTTTCTACACTTTGGTTGTGCATTCCATTCCCATTCGATTTTCCCCTATTTAATAGGCCACATTCGAGTTTGAGTTGGTAACGGTATGGAATTATTTTAATGCCATATGGTTTGTAAGCCAATGTTTCTATTCGCAAAATATAGTAACAATAAACAGTTATCGGATTATGGAATATGTATTTGTTTGATTTAGGTTTTTACGCCGTACTGAATGTAATTTTACCCACATGGCGGCGTGCCAGACCAATGTGTAGACGAAACCAACCTAAGTTAAAGGGAACACATACAACGCCACGATACATTAACACACCACAACAAATCGATCTCATAATGGCCGTTATCTCAGAGAGCACCAGGGTCAGTGTAGAGGAGAAGAACCCAACAACATGCGGCTATGAAAGGAGGTAGTCGTTATACCATTATGCGATATTTACGGACTATTTTGTTACTATTCTAAAGTAGGCGAAGTAATGTGAATATGGCGCCCATATAGTACATTAAGCTCAATGACACTGGCCGTTGGGTACAGTCTGAGTAAACAAATGCTTTTTTAAACGGCTACATTTTGTTGATGTTATTGAAAGCCAATAAGGACATTCAAAGCAGAGAGACGTTACCAACAAAAGATCCCACTACTAAACCTCGCCTTAACAGGATAAGGAATCGATGTAGCCTTTAGCCAGGTGCTCCTAATTAATCACCATGCCTTACATGCCAGTCAAAAAGAAGTTAACTGTCGACAACTCGGTTCCACTATGGAAATCCTGTCTTTTCTTTGTTTGGCGTTCTCGACATACCAGCTAAATTCAAACAGCGGGTTTCGGTGTCATTGATTCACCGCCGGTTTATAACGCAGTCAGCTACGTTGTAGGTCATTGCGTATTTCAGTTAAACGATGCATAAGAAATACATTCCGTTTCAACATTATGGTCGTTTCTCCCGCTGAACATAAGTCCGCGCTTATGCTCAACTGATGCCTAACAGAAAGAAAAATGTCGCGCATCTGAAATGCCTCAATGAGTTCTTTAGGAAGTGTTCTGGGTTCCACATTGAAGCTAATAACAATCAAAACCACTAAACTAATACCTAAAATATCACATTTGCACTAGATTCCAAACACATCAAGTCATACAAGTTAACAAGTTGTGTAATACAATATAAATATAAATGAAAACATGTGTGATCAAGGGGTGGTCAATCGACCTCCGAAAGGAACATACAAATAGGGAAGAGCTGACATCACTTGTTCATCACATATTGTTGAATCCAGAAATCAGATGTATTTTGTACATTTTGCCGTATTAACAGTGGTCGAGAAGATGGCCATCAGATATGGTTTTCAAATATATTTCTCTCTACAGTTTATATTTCCATGTAGGACTTGGTAGTTTCTGATACAGAAAAAATAAATCGATTGCATGTCAGAAGAGTTCATTAGGCACATTCACTATAAACAGTTGGCAGTCATCTAACGGCCTTTCTTAATACCATGTTTTTGTGGTTAAATGCGATTACAGTCAAGTTTAAACAAGAGTCGAAGATTTTTTTTGTGAATATAATGGAAACCAGATGAAGCAAACCCACTTCCCGTGTATCCCATGGATCGATAATTGGGGCATCCTTGATTTTTTTTAGATGATTCGGTTTCCGTTCTAACGTCAATCTATATTTAACCTTTGCGCGTGACGCAACGTTATGCAAGTCTATAATTATTTGTGAAAACAATTTCTCCAAATGAATTTAAAATTTCGGTTTGAGTCGTGTATGAAATGACACTACGGAGTCAAATTTCAAAATGTATGCATATTCATTTTACAAATAAGAAGGAGTTTCTACAATTCAGGTACACTGTGGATGATCTCCCCTTGGAAAATGTTCCAGAAGTAAAATATGTTCGAGTTCACTTGATGGGCAATCGTGATAAAAAATACATAGGTTAATAAAATTGTTGTTTACGTTACTAACCTGCTCGGATTTAATAGTCGTTCTTGTAATTTATTAACTAATATATTTATTCTAAAGGCGCCATTAATATTTATATATCGTAAGAACTAGATGGGAGTGTTGTTATCAGATATGGTCTGCCAATCAAACCATGTACATCGATCAGATAGAAAGAGAACCAGATACATTTATCTAAATGTTATGTCGCGAATCATAGATAACATTGATGATTATTACGACTTGTGCAAGGTTATTAACCTTCAACCAAGGGACAACAGTTTTAGTACATAACGTTATTACATGGCTGTTATATTTTATTCATAGGATGTAGTTTTACGCCGCAATATGGGCTTAAATATGACAAAAGGCTGTTTCATTGTTTTAATATATTGTAATTAAAACCATATTTATACAGGTTAGAAATGTGTTCAGTACAAGTGCTCTATTCTACCACAGATCCGTGTTAACTACAACAAACCCTTCACTCACTTTGATTACATATCAATATGGTATGTACCAAAACAGATTTTTTACCAACTTCAAGGGGAAATTTTAGTTCAGAAATGAGACCTATTTGATTGGCCTACATGTATGTCTTAATTAATCTTTTTTTTTAAATGTATCGACTAAGTTACTCGATCCCTCGATGTTGTCAATCTGTTTTAACCAAACCACTTACCACAATCATGTATTTTACCTACAGTGCGAACAATTTAATGGGTTTAATGGAGAACGAATACAACAAATATGTGTGGTATTTAATTCGACCATGATGTTGTATTTACCTTTTCTCCAGTTCAACCGTATGCTACTATGTGGTCAGCGGTTGATAGGTAGGATCAATCTGGAGAACATCATATTTATTTGTGTAGAATTAGGTCTTGGATTAAAACATCGAACGGAAACCCCGGCTATATAACGTTGCTGTAATTACATCGCATCTCTCACCCAATTAATAGTGTTTTTGTTTTCTTTGATTGCGGTTGTATGCCGCACTCAAGGTTATATAATTAATAATGACGTTTTAGTCTGATGGGTGAAGGATACCACCTTTAATTAGCCTGGCAACACACAAGACACGGCAGGACATTGACAGGATGAAAATCCGCTTCCTGATGCCCTTTATAGCCCAGAGCACAAGAGCGTGTGAAGCTCACACCATCCATTCATGGATACTATTTTTTTTTTAAAACGTGGACTGTAATATGCGAACATGCAGCTACATGTTAACATGTGCGCGTATCGTCGACACGCCTCCTAGGTAGATTTGGAGAGCCTTGCATAACGTCAAAACATAAGTTTTATTATATGTATTTGTTTTGTTTGATTGAGGTTGTTTGCCGCATTCAAGGTTATTTCACTTATGCTAGTTCTTCAGCCCGATAGGTGGAAACCACCTTAAACAACCGTAGAAACACACAAGACACGGAAGGACATTTATAGGACGAACAGCAGGACACCACCACAAATCGGCTTCCTGGTGCCCTTAGCTCAGAGCACCAGAGCACGTGAAGCTCCCATCAATCATCCGTCGATACTATATTTATTTTAAAAAGTGGACTGTACTATGCGTACATGCAGCTCATGTTAACATGTACGCGTATCGTCGACCCGCCTTTAGATTGACTTGGAGGGCATTGAATAACGTCAACAAATAATTTGTATTATGCAGCTCATTGTATCAGTGTTGTATAAACAGAAGATTAAAAAAGACTAGTTTTCCGCTGCAAATAATTTGCTCACAGAGAGAACGGTTCACGATAATATCATAAAAGTATATGTTTAACAGATGGACCATTCAATCCCAAGGTTATGTTATTTGCAAAGGGACTGTTGGCAAAAATGGTATACGTGAGATTTGTTTATCTAAATTTGATTGAGTTAAGTCGGTATAATCTAAGTTTCAGACGTCTAAATTCTGGGATATCGATTTCCAACTTTACAAAGAACTGTCAATATATTTTCCACACTGATATTTTAGCAACCATAACAAACCCGTGCTTCTTGTTGATGTTGTACGGATATTAACTTATGCAAAAAGCTAGAAAATTCAAAAGTTTATTCGTTGTGTATAGTAAGACTGGTACTTAAATTTACGGTTACACACAGATATGTACGGTGTGACTTTTCTCTTGGTTAAGGAACACACAATCAACCTCGGTGGAAGCATACGTTTTACAGCAACTGTGCAAGCCTCTGAAAACCTGTTCAAAATATTACTGAACAAAAATGCGTAATTTTAAGTTTTGGCACTTATTGGTTTGTATTTGTCCAATTAAGTGATTTTCAATTCTGTTTGGTAAATTTTACTCTCGGAGATATTTTATGTATCAAAAAAGCGCACCTTGCGCAGTAGTAACGTGGTAATGTTAATGTTATTTGTCTACGAGGGTAGCAAGATAGCGGCCAAATTCGAAAATTCATGCAATCACTCAACTTTTGTTTTGAAATTACTGCCGCATAGCGAGTTTTACACACTCAGAAGTTATTTTATAAAAAATACACAATGAATTGGAGAAAATGTATAATAGGTATCAACTAATACAGTAAGTTTCAAAGTTGTGCTTCGCATTGCCCAGTACGATGCGGGGATTACAATGGTTTAGCATGGCACAGTTATGTAGTTGAAGGGGCCACATCATGTTACAAGTCGGCTTCCTGAAGCATATTGCGACACAAAGAAGAAGCGATATAGAAATTCCGCCCACAGGCTGCTTAAGTGTCTTTAGTCATGAATCTGTTTTTTTTTTATTCTTCGTCGTTCGATTATACAAGTTCAGGCCACACACAGCTAGTTATTCAGTTATATTTATGAGGTTTTATTTTGCATTTTAAACAAATATGCAACGACCTTTGCACCAACGTGATTCAAACAGTTGAAATGGGACAAACTCGATCGACACTTGAGCCATAATGCATTGTAAGGAGTCGTCTTGGCGCAAGTTACATCATTGCCGTTATCAAATATGGTCGATATGAATTGGGTGTTAAATGGGTATGACCCATTGTTTGATCGTTTTGGTATTGTACGACGTACCCACGACTCTAATAATTTCACAGGTTAAAGAAGATAAATCGTTTCTAAGTTTAAAGCAACCGGCAATGATAAAAGCAAACGAGGAGAGTTTGTTCTTTTATTAGAAGATTACTTTTCAGAATTCCACGAAACACCAATATTGCAGTCTTCGTTTTAGCAGGCTACAGTGAACAATTTAACAACAAGCAAAATAATACAAACATCTCCTTTGACAGAAAAATAAGCACTTGCTTCCTTAAACGGAATTAAATATTTTTGTTGATATTTTGTTGCCGTGCCTTTATTTCATTAGAGAGTGGCGGAGTGGGAGCCGATGTCTTGAGCTAAGGGCCGTCAGGATGCCGATTTGATTTGGTGTCCCGATTTTCGACCTATCAATATTATCTGGTGTCTTTTATGTTGCTGGTGGTGCCTTGGCAGGTTTACCTCACGAATTGGGCTGGCATCCCGTGGTATGAGTGAAATAAACTTAAGTGTGGAGTAAAACGCCATGTTAAACAAATACATTTTACTTCCTTACAAGTATACGCAGCAAGGGTCTACGATTAATCAAATGCAAACAGTCACATAGACAGAAGATGGAAATGTCCAATGTAAGCCATAATCCTGTGGAAGTATTAGCGGTACTCTGAATTGTCCGTCCATAGAAACAAATGAGATTGAGTGTAGACACGACGTAAGTCGGAATACCTTATCTGATCCAAGAGCAGCTGGTCTGAAAGCCCCGAATGGATGTGACACAATATGGAAACCTTAAATCCAACTGGTTTTGTATGCATGAGTTCCTTTTAATTAATTGTCTCTCAATTCTTAAACTCGCAATGGAAATGTTCGTCTTAAGATGCTTCCTCCAACGTTAAATTGGTACGTTGAAATGCACAGCTCTGGAAATTTGCCAATGCGCTGAATTATAAGATAGTGTGGGAACTATCTAATTTATAATTATACCAAGTTCACTTTCACTTCATCGGTAACATAGCTATTGACGACATACAGATATTCTTTTTTATTCTTGTTTTGGCCACAGCCGAGGATACACGAACAATTATTGTATCCTATGTTGTAGTCTTACGTCAGGTTTAATCTTTGGTACGCGAAACAGATATAGCCGTTATTATCGGCCAAAAATAGAAAAAAAAGAATCGAGATTTATTCAAAATGAATGAAACTTTTTAAAAAATATCTAGTGATAGAGATTTAAAGTCGGTGCATTATAGTAGATTGCAATGCTTTAATATGTGATGAAGTTTGTTTATTACATTTTTATCAATTTTATTTGGTTTATATTGAAAGTTGTTTGGTTGGTAGGGTTTGGGTTGGTTGACTGGTTGCCAGGCGTATGAATGCTTACCGAGTTAATGTTAAAAATACAAAATATACATGCTTCTCTTAAGTTGGAAGTCTATGTTATAAAATAATTCTTAACGGTGGAGAATAAAAGCGAAAAGTAAAATTATGCTTGCATTACCTACTACCGAGATTTGAATCTTCGCCTAATGCCAATAGCACTTGAAAAGGGATACATTCATTTTAAAGTGTCAAATTTTGTCATTATCGTTAATATCAATTAATTGCACATGTCAAAGTGCATATTCATTGCTTATTAACATCACCGAAGACTGCCAGACGCATTATTACTGCACAAATAAGACATAATCCACATTTAAATCCTGTTCGGTATTTTAGAACATTTATTAATGTTGGCTAAAGCTCTAAAAGATACAGGTAATAAATACATACATTTATATTGAAATACATAAAGGAATTTGGTGGTAAACAATTGAATACATTATGTTAAAAGATTCTCAGTTTCTAATATTTAATCCATGTGAATGCTCGCTTAAACCAAATAGTATTTGTTAAGGGATAAATTCATTTGAAATTGTCATTTTGTGTCAATATCGTAATCGGCAAATTGGCGGTTTCGAGTACAAAAGGAGAGGAAATAAATTATGAACAAGACCAAACGAAAAAGGTAATTTGCTTTCTAAAAATAATAATAATTGTTTTGGGTTTTTTTGCTGCTGTTTTTTTGGGGAACTATTTTGGATAAGGAAAACACGATTTTCGATTGAGGGACTCATTAAACTCCTTCAGTATGTCGGCTGGCCGATTTAAAGATTATTTCGAGGGTTACTGAAGGGAGTTTCCTGTGCCATGGTACTCTTTGAGCTAAGGAGCTAAGTCTTTTCTTTTCGTTGTATCCTGTCTTTCGTATTACTAATGCCCTGTGGTGTATTGAGTGTTGTCGTTGATGCCGTTGATTGCGTAAGAAATCCATAGCACTGACTCTTAGAAATTTGACAAGTGACCGTTGAAAACATCAGCAACGATAGTTTGGTCAAATGAAATGAAGGCAATTTACATGTAACAATATACCGGATGAAAACGGGCGATAAAGAAGGCCAAAGGTTTGAAATAATGGACTAGTATAACGTCATGCTCTGCAATCTATATTTGTTTGCAGGTTTTAGTGGCCACTTTTCACGAAAAAGGAGATCGATGTCAAGTCGGGAAAGTCCATTAAACTCATTCGCTATAACTGTTACAAGATATCAAGAAGGCTTATGCAATGCCGTTAAACTTGATTTAATTTTGTCAATTGTAAAGACATTTTCCCCCCAAAAAATAATATCAATCGCGAATCAAATGATACTAGTGTTTACAAATCAGACTGGTAGTCCCGTTAGACTTCTTCGCCCCAAGAGTTTGATGGATTGACACATAATGTCTTGTGACACTAAATAACTTGGTGAAAGACGGAACAGAGTACGTTGCCACACAATAAAACCAGCTTTGTTTTCGTAATGAGTCACATTTTAAAATCTATATTGGATTGAGTGCTTTTGCACATACTTAAACCAGGTCAATTTGTTGGCTAAACCAAAGTATTATGAACATTGTGAATGGTGAATTGTGAAGATTCTACATTCTGAAACATGATGTGAAATGATATATAATAATTTCCCAATTAACGGATTCTTATTCAGGAAAGGGTAAATAGATGTCAACAAGTTTCGTGCATAAAAATAATGATAGTCTCCGTATCAATGGCGTAAATTAGTGTATACAAATTGAATCAAGATGTCGTTTTAAGCAGGGGAGTTTTTGTGTAAAGTTAACTAAGACCAATGGGTTTGAAAAAAAGGGTTGCCAGATTACCACGCTTTTCGGTCTATATTCCGTCGCCGCTTTTCTAAAACCTTTCGGAAGCTCATTAAAAGCCTTCAGCATGACAGTGGGATGCCTTACGACTTCATACAGCAATACCATATGACCATGGGATCACGGTCAAGGGGAAGAGTGTGGACCCACTGACTTGACTTGAATTCAACCACGTTAACTTTTAAAAAATGTGTATATCACCGATCGAACCACCCTTTCTTTAAACCAGATACAGATTAAATTGTTGAATGTTTTAAGGCCACACTTAAGGCTATTTTACTCATATGACAGTGTGCCAGCCCAATGGGTGAAGGAAACCAGTGGCAACACAAAATGAAACCATGGCTCAATTCTGGATTCGTGGCAAAATGCCACTGTATATTAATTTTACATATCTTGGTTTAAAATCAAACTATATTAAGAGAAACAAGCAGATGATGACAACACCTATCAAACTTTGGCTCACATTGGTAACGGTGATTTAAAGCAAGTCGCCACCAGAATGAGTTTCAATAATTGCAAAACAGAGCTATTATGAGAGGTGAAATATAATTCGTCACACCACGGTTAATGAAATATCACATTTGTTTAACTTGTTTTTAATCTGTGTTTTTCACCATATGATGGCTTTCCAATGAGCTTTGAAAATCACCCGCGACACTAGTAACAAAAGGAAAAAGACAGGATGTGTTGCTGTTACGCACATCCGTGATATTACAGTAAAACCTCTATTAGGTATCATACATGCAGTTTTATCTCCTTAAATTGATACCCTACAGTAAGGCTTCTTGTCCCATAGGCTATGGAGAAATACATTCCACTGTCACTATACATCCTATCACACCAAGCATTACTGCGATGTTATCCTATATTAAAGAACAGAGCACACTAACGTGTTTCTAATACGGCTTTGTATAACACAATTAAATAATAAATATAAATCACACTAAAAGTTCCATTGACTCAATCTTAAATTTTCATCCAGAAAGTATCTAATTCATTTCTACTTCAAAAATATTACCAAATATCCTCGCACGCTGATTGAATACAATTGGAAACACTGGGAGAAAAGGTCTTAGCCAAAAAGTATATGTTCGATTTATATCCCTAAAATAAAAAAATCAATCTGAAGAACCCAGACGAAAGGCGATTAGCAGATTAACAAAATATTTTTTTTTTGTTTACAGAAAGTAGAAAAGCAGTTACACCAAGAACTAATCACTATGTTATATAACGTCTGATTCTACAGATGCTAGCGTGTCGTCGTACACCATTTAAATGGATTACATCACACGTTATAGTTTTCTGTGGAACAATAACTGAATTAGCATCAAGACTCTGAACACAGTCCGAGAAACTCTCAAGAAAACTACCACGACTGAATGTAAATCATGGATAATGAACACAAACGAAATTTAGATAAATTCTCAACACGTCCAACTATTCTGATAAAGTTTGATTTACACTCTCGGATGTTTGTAAGATAATTTATTCTTTCAGGGAAGCATTTATGGATTCTCGGTGGAGTGGTGAACCGTGTCTTTATGCGGATTCCGCCAATCCATTAAAAGCGTAGTCTATTTGAAAGAAATGGTTATCTTGAAGCATAGCTTTGGCACTAAAATCCGTGGAGCTTTCATAACATGTCAAGAAAAAGTCCACTAATCTTAACAACATTATACCCATTGGTGCTGCATCTGAGGAATAATCCGTAAAATGTTACGGATCATTTTACACTTTGGTTCCACAAGATGTCTTCCCGTCAAGCACCACTCGATATATATACAGGAGCAATTATCATTGTTGGTAAAAGATACACGTAATAATTAAGTACAACTTGGGAAACCGGCTGAAG
The DNA here is from genome assembly GCA_032466195.1 of Katharina tunicata. Taxonomy (NCBI): domain Eukaryota; kingdom Metazoa; phylum Mollusca; class Polyplacophora; order Chitonida; family Mopaliidae; genus Katharina; species Katharina tunicata. The sequence continues at coordinate 2,442 of JAVFBZ010092175.1, read as the reverse complement.
TACTAAACATTGAATCGTTAGAAATAGATCTCTGAACATTCAAACGATTGTCACCCTTTGATATTATATGTAACAAAAATGATATAAACTAACAAGTAAATGACCTCTTGCCAAGTTAATGATTCTACCCAGTAAACCCGTAAAATGGTGTCAAATGACATATTGTGTTTTGTCAATTTCGGTTTCAAATACGAATAAAGTTAACAGATTGGGAAAAAACGGCAATTGATTTGCTTTATAGAATTGTCAGTTATTACTCGTGACAATCAACCTAAATGCAGCGAAATATTTATTGCATGAAAACGGCTAATCTCATCTTCATATAATTCTGTCTTAATGTTCCTGTTTGGTAAATTGCTTAAACAAGTAAATGACCACTTGCCAAGTTAATGATTCTATCCAGTTAACCGTAAAATGGTGTCAAATGACATATTGTGTTTTGTCAATTGTGGTTTCAAATATGAATACGGTTAACAGAATGGAATAAAACGGCAATTGATTTGCTTGTATAATTGTCAGTTATTACTGGTGAAAATCAATCAAGATGCAGAGGAATATTTGTTGCATGAAAACAGCTAATCTCAATTTCATATAATTCTGTCTTAATGTTCCCGTTTAGTTAATTACTTCACCCTAGGGATGGCACGCCGTCACATGAATGAGTTAGCCTGAAATATGGCGTACAACCCCAATAAAAAAAAAAACAAACGCTACTAAGAGTTGAAAAAAAAACCCATATCACTTCTACAAATCACATGAAACTCATTTGCCATAACGCCAGAGGTCATGATTAAACGTGGTATCCACCATTATTTGTGTCACTTTACCTCATTACATGCGCCGATCTATTCAACTGTAAACCGTAGTATTAACATCGTTTGAATTTGCCCCCATTTATTTTAACCAGAAACAAGCTTCTATCTACTACATTTTCATGAACTTATCATTTAAAAACGAGCAATATCAAATAGTGACGTTTATCTATCCAGAGCCAAGTTACACGGAGGCCTACAGCTAGTGGTGATATTTCAAAAGACTTCTACCCTAAATAAATTTGATTACGATTCGAACGCAAAAATGTGACAAATGGGGCGTGAAAGAAGCGGACAAGCGGCTGCAAAAGGGAATAATTTGAATATGATGTCTCGATTTGATTTCTTGTTTATGTGATAAATAGCTCCTCGTTGCATGAAACATAAATTCAATCGTATGAAATTGCGATCTCCATTTTTTGTACTTATATCTCTTATTTTATGATTCTTTGGTTAATATTTGATGTTTTAAAGTTTTAATAAGAAATAAATCCCACGGAATACATGCCCAAACTGATTGATCACTTTTGAGACTGCCACGCAGATTGTCGATCGATCACATTTGAGTCTATAATTCAGATTATGGCCAAGGTATCAAATATCAAAAACTGCATCGAAATAAATACTCTATATCTTTATCGTCTAAATTGACATTTTCAAGTTCTTGAAGTGTTGATGTATTGTGTTAAAGAGTAAACAGACAAGGGCTAATTGAGAATGAGAAAAAATGTGCTCATGCTCAAATGTATCGAATTGAGATGCAGTTTTATCTACCAAGGTTTTAAAAACAACTACAGTATGTATATAAATACACAAAGGCTGTTCTTACATAAACAAAGGCACAAACTGATTGATATTCTAAGCATGAAATAATTGACTGATTAAATGATTGATTAGTCTCTTGATTAATGTATTAATTGATTGATTGATTGATGAATGGGTGGGCGGATTGGTTAGTTGATTGATTGACAGAATGATCCCCGCCAATCTGTCCACTACATTAGAAAGAAAAATACATAAAAAAAACATTTAGCAAAGTACAAAACATAAATGTGCTTTCTAGCCAGAACTTCACAAAGTAAAATAATTTGATGCCAATTGGTGTATTAAAATTTGCAACTTGATTGCTTCAAGTACAAGGAAAGGTTAATAGAAAAGCACAAGGAGCAAATACGTGAGAGTAAATTGCTTTAAAATGACTCAACAAATTAGCTAACAAAGATGCAACGATATTTCGCCATAAACAGTGCAAATGTCATAGCTTTATAAACATGCAATCATTTCTGTTTTTCTGCATTTTGTTTCTGCGATGAGAAGCTACTTCAAAGTAAGAAATATAGCCCATCCTGAACTCTTATGAAATTCCTGCATTGTCGCAGTCTTCGAGACTATGTGCGCCTAGAAGTAACGAACTAGCCAAACATTCCCTTGAATCCAAGTTGGATGGATTTAAGTATTTTTTGTTATTGTCTGGGTGTGAACTTTTACATGGAACGGAGGTAAACATTTTAAAACATTCTAAAGATCGTCGCCCTGTTATATACGTGAGTAAGTGTGCCTTAACTACAAATTGGATAGATTTGTTGGATCTATCTAGTTTAAACTGTTTAATGATGTCAACTGATACATT
>JAVFBZ010092078.1:0-25718 GCA_032466195.1 Katharina tunicata | reverse complement strand
TTATTTTCTCTTTTATAGTTAGATTAAAGGAAATAATCTTCAACTTTCCAAAGATATTTTAGTTCTGACAGTCATTGAGGTATTGTTTTGAACACTGGATGTTTTATTGTCATTGTATGATTGAGAAATTGTTTACATTGGGCTCCTTCAACGTACCCTTATCTAGTTATGATTGGAGTCCGCTTGACCACGTGAGATGTTTAATGGTAGTTGTTGGTGGCTGCGCAGGTCGGCAGTGGTTTTGATGACTTCCTCTCCGTTTTCCAACAAACACAAGTTTGCGTTAATAACCTTACGTAATAATTTGAGGGCTCAAGTTTTCCTAAATTGTTGACAAATCTCCATACTGAGGTTTAAATAAGAGCTGACAAGCATTGAATCAACTACTAATTGTACCTAGTCCTTCCATAGTTTACTTTCCAGTTACATTTCAAATACTTAATCTAACCTTCCTTATTTCTGAACAATAATATACCGCAAAACCACTTTTTATGGGAAAAGATTTGTTACCCGATTTGATTTAATGTTTTGCTGCCATGTTGTTTAACCCTATAATGTAATAAGCGTAAAGAATGTTGGCTGTAGGTGTAGCCCACTGGTAGCAGAAAGTCAAGCAGAGGAATTAAAACATTACTAAATTAATGTTCTAAACTAACCAACACCAAACTTGCTGTAACATTTTAACTCATAAATAAATAAAAACATTGTGCTGAAAAGTTGCCTAAAAATATTGTTGGTTTGATTAACACTAATAGTCACCTTAAATAGGTCATGTGAAATTTAACGCCAAACAATGTGCAAATATTGCAGATAATAATTGGACATAATAACAAGACACAAATTGTTATCGTATTCACTGTAGTTGTGGTATTAAAGTTATTCAATTTAAAGACACCAGAATTATTCAAAATGAAACCATAAAACATGTGACTGCCTGGACAGTTTTTTGACAAAAATCGAATTGCTATCAACATGATTGTATGATGTTTGTGTTCAATTTCACCGGAACCTTATCATTCCGTTGCAATACTCGATGTGAAAATGTGAATATCCCATACATCATCGACACACAAAATACAATAACTTTGACGTGTAATTTATTCCTGAATGTTGGTTAAGTAATTAGTTAATACATCATTGTTATGTATGTTGGAGGATAATTTAATTGGATGTCATGCTTATCAATTGAAGAACATTTCATGTGGAATTGTTATCAACTAAAATAAATGGAAAGGTAATATTAAAAATAAACCTGATCACTTGCGGTGTTACATTGTACACACGTCCGTTAACATTGTCTGTAACATGTTCACATGAGAACAGACGGATACAAATTTGCAGTAATAGGATGAAATTAACATGTTGTTTAAACTGCATTTGGAAGCAGGGCATATAACAAAAACATGACTAGGATGGAATTACCCAGAAGTTGAAAATCCATCTTAGTCATGTTTTTTAAAATTAAAATGCCATTAAAGTGTTGTTAATTCATGATAAAACACATGAATTTACACTAATTCATATTTAAAAAAACACAACTGTTAACGCCTATATATTCGTTTACCACGTCGTTTCTACGATGGAAATATTGTAATACGCGTGAAAAAAAAATTCTACTGCAAAAAATGATATCTAATTTTTCAAGAAATTCCAGGCAATATCAACAAAAGCTAAAGCTATATTCAACGCAATCTGAAGCTTCTCCAGAGCCACAGAATTGACAGCAGACAGTTTGTTTTATCTCCTGGCCGCTGATAGAATAGACGAGATAGAAAGTACTATTTACCTCTATATTTAACATAGCGGCATTGAAAACTGTACAATTTGGTCCGTAGATAATCCTTTGTCCTAGACTTTAACTGAGAAGTTTAGTTGTCTTATTTGATTGAGGTTGGTGGCTTGTTACATTGGAATTGCCCTGCTTGCCTAAAAGCTACATACGAAGGGCTCCAATTTTGTGCTGCATGCAGTGGATTTGAAAGAATCACCAGTCAGCTTCTGTATATAAAAAGGCGACTAAAGTAAATATGCCCGCTGTGATGACATCTATTACACAAGAAGAGCGATAATAACCAGAGCATGGACCAATTCGGTTTACCGACAACGAAATCCTCTTAGGGTGCAACGTTCGTTTTTTCAGGCTGATGGGTCGGGAGATAGATCACCGGACCGTAGACGATTTTAACATATCCCTTTTGGACAATTATTTTCTTAAATATTTTATGCATGACAAAAGCTTTTTCCGTATGTACTACTATTTTCTGTTCCTTCTTCTTAGCTTATGTATTCTTAAATTTCCCGTGCTGGCTTGGCCATATTTTTCATGTACATCGATTAGATCACCACCATAGCATTGTAGACAAAACCATCTAAAACATATACCGAATACTTATCTTTTAGGGTATAAACTGTTGTATCTGGTCCCTAAGAGATTGTTTTCAGCATATGAAGAATTACAACTGAAGTATAGGATTTTCCCTGGAAACCATTATGGATACACCAGTAAGATCTGAGTAATATATGACGAGGCATGCAGACGCCGCTATATATTGGCGCGAATAGCCCCGTACGGCTGTATGCCCCAGCAAAAAACCCCAAAAAACAAACAAACAAGCCGCTACACATCGGAAAATAATTGGACTAGTTTCATTATTTGCGATATGATCACTATTAAAAAGATGTTACGAACAGAGAGATAGAGAGAGAGAGAGAGAGAACTAGTTGGTGTGGAATGACCTCCATTAAAACTGTTTAAGGTTTTCAACTGGCTAAACTTCCCCTTTACGATTATTTACTTCCACCTCGGGAAGTAAGCAAAAAAATTTCTTACTGATTTATGTAGCGAAGCTATCAATCATCTGATTAGCTGGATCGTTGACATCGACAGTTTAGCCTGCATCAATACGGTTTGGTTTATTTATATGATTGGTGTTTAACCTTGTACTCAAGAGTATTTCACTTATATATGGGGACTTTACGTTGCAGGTGTATGATGGAAATCCGGGCATCTACGATTAATTGTCATACTTTCAATCTAGAAAACTATCTGGTATTGGCGGTTGTAGTTTTGGTATTATGCTTTACGAATAAAAAAGAAAAGAAGACAGAAATGTAAGGGGATGAATGAATCAGTAAACAATGAAATAAATCAATGAATAAATAATTAATCTAAAGTGTAAGAACATTCAGCAATCTTCTACATGCAGACGGCGAGTGGGAGCATCAGGTCACTTGGAGTCTTGTTTGTTTGTTGTGTTGAGGTCGGTTTCAATCTATTTTATAGGTTCGATGTAAAACCCCGACCAAACTATGAAAAACATAAATGGGAAATTGTCCCATTTTCTCGGAATCTGATAATAGAAAGAGAGCTGTTGTAAAAGAGAAAAGGGAAAGCAGGGGAAAACAAAGACAATTTGGGGCTGTACATTTAGAGCACACTCACTGATATGTGTTTATCTCGGTTCGAACAGAGCTGACAACGTGTATTCAATTACTGAACCTGTCCGCCTTTACTTGGTTTATTTGTCAACTTCACTTAAAACAATCAACCTAATAGCAACCAGAGCTACACCGACCATACCAGCTCTTAGAGTTAATTAAGAAAAGCCACTAAATGTGTTTTGTAATCAGCTGCCGTTTGCATATTTGTTTAATCTGGACTCCTACCAGAACAGTTGTGTCTGGCGTGTCAAACTGAGCACTGTTCCCACCCCGGGCACGGAATGCTATTTTCCCATTTCTTTACATCTACGCACTGTCCCTTTGATTGCGTAATAACTCTAGCCTAGATATTTTGGCCCATACAATGCTGTTTTAGTCAAACCTTTTTCCTGAAATAGCAGAAACTCGTTCAGCTTAATAATATTAAGAACACCTGTACATCTTTTAGAGCGGAACTTACACGGAATTTTATATCAGTAGATATTTACAACCACATGTAAACTTCCTTTCTTCGGTTGGCACAGTACAGTTAATTACCATACCTGTCCGCCCCAACCCATGATGTATCTAACCTTACTTGTCCTCCTATCCTAACCTCAGCGATACATGAAGTGTTTGAAGAGTAATGGAATTACTGACTTATCCCACTGGATATTTTCTTTCGCTTAAATATCTCACAACAGGTAGCCAATAACTACATATCTCACAACTGGTAGTCAATAACTACATATCTCACAACTGGTAGTCAATAACTACATATCTCACAACTGGTAGTCAATAACTACATATCTCACAACTGGTAGTCAATAACTATATATCTCACAACTGGTAGTCAATAACTACACAAGGCCACCAAGGCCCAAAATAATCCATCATTCGTTTTTGTCTGGTTATACGATGTACGTCGAGCTTAGAATTCGGTTTGTTGTCAGCCTTTAGTGCATTTCTATTTCTCGGTGCATGTTATAGGGAAAAGACTTTGGTATCAAAGGTATTTTATCGTAACTTTTTTGCGTTTTACTTTAACAGAGTGTATTTAAAATGATCTTTACAAATTGATAATTCTCTAATGGCATGTCTTTGTTATTTAAAGTGCACAATATATTGTCTTTTTATTCAGACGCTTAATGACAACACATCATTTAACTACAACAGAACTTATATATACGGAAACTTTTGCGGCGAGTGTCAAGATTGTGGAGGGTTTTACAAGGGTTCTTCACGATATTCAAACATACTTCGGTCAAATGACAAACACTGAGGGTCATTCATATATTTCAAAAATAAAGAAACTGAACTTCGAGGTAATATTCCACATTCTACGATGAATATTTCGTAATGAAAGTCAATGTATATTCCAGTGTAAAAATATGTATTGACGCGCTGCAAATTTGCTATATTAGGGTATTTTCCCACGAATAGCAACATTAGCTTTGGTAAATTGAAGACCTTAAGCTCTACACTTTATTTGATCAAATCTTCTATCAGTAAGCCTAAGGATTTTAGCTCGAATGAAGATAAAGTTCTTTTTGCAAATAGATAATTTTGTACTTCAAACTGATGTTTGGCTCAGCTACGTGTACTTGTAGGGAAATATGTGCATTGATTTTATTAAGAAAAACTAGGTATTCGTGATTTAAAATTTAAACACAAATGAATAGGTTTTTTTTTTCCTTTTTATTTGTTCTTCAATTTAATTACGGCTATACTAAAGTTTGTTTAAGATGTAAGTGGCCAAAATGAGGCCTGAAATATGATCAGCCTATGGTTAGTAAAATTTAATTGTCCAAACGGTCTTGTCTGATTAAAATGCCTCGGAATTTCTGCTGTAATTGCGTTAGGAATTTTGGGTAGTCGGTATATTATATATTCTTATCAGGGGAATAACTTCACTTCACTGAATACTGGTCTCAACTAAACACAAAATTTCAGACTGTAAACTAATTTATATTTTCTCCACATAATATCATCAATCAGTTTAGGTGTAGCGTGTATTCTCACCCAGTCCAGTTGGAGCCATGAAATTGAGACACGTCATATCTGAATTAGGACAACGCCAAATTTTGCTAAGCAATTGCGAATTATGGTTGTCATTCGAGATTAATATTAATGGGGCTAAGAAAAACAAAATTTGGGCCCATCACCCAGTTGTCCTAACAAAGAGTTAGTACCAAGTAATGTACATATTGTGACATTCTGGGCTAATATTTTAATCCATGAAATTAATTTAACTAATAGCTATAGAAAGAATTCTCGATTTGTGTTTGAACATTGTTAATTATTTAATTAAAAAATCTAAGACACTTAGAATGGGACTGGTTGTGTGGTTGGACTTGGGATCCCTTGGTAACTAGCTAACCTCTTGGCGCCTGGACCAAACTACGGGAGCTCATGATATAGTTTGATGACCTAGTAACGTACAATTCAATCTCTATAATAATTTGTCTGTCTGAAGAGAATATTTCCCATCTGTATAGATGTCGACTTGACCTCAGTTTGATACTACTACTCATGTACAAAATGTTCCTGGTTGTTATCTGCCTAGTACATGAAGAAATTACGAAGACAAACGTGTATTTTATTGTGTTTGAACATTTATTTAACCTTTGAATTCTAGATATGTGCATCGACTGAAAGTTTCCTTTCGATCTTGTTTATATCTGTGTACGTTGTCTTTGAATTTCCAGGTTGCGCAGATTGTCAGCTCTACAAAGGAGGCCAGGAGTTCGAATTTGCCTTTACCATGACCGAACACATCCACATGTAGTGAACATGATGACTTAAATACATCTTTATATAGTGAGCTGTCAAAGTCTCCTTTTCGTTAACAAAGGGTAAAACTCAAGCGAGCCAAATTAATGAGAGGAAGCATTATTGTGGATATGACATTGCTGTGATAGGTTTTGAAATATTTCATTTCTAATACGGTTATCTGGTTTACTTTTTATTGTTTGAAATAAAAGCCAGGAAATTAGTTAGCACAGCTCTTTCTGTTTAAACATTTATATCCCCAGACGAAAATATCCAAGGTTGTATGCACCCTTCTCAACGTAATTGGCCTCCCCTCTCCACTGATAACTCGCTCAAAATTTGACAATTATCCCAAACCTATAGCAAAGGCCAACTACTACTGTTAATCTTTGCCTCAAATGTAAACCTTTTTGTTTTCATTCCAGATGATTGTTCTGGGAACTAGGCCTACCTTAATTGGGTTCTGTGAAACACTGTCAAAAAAGTCCTAAGTTAATAATAAATACTGCTGTCGATAAATAGATTTAACATTTACAGTGTTTTGTATTGTCATTTTTCATTATCAATACTTTTGTTTTGTGCAATAACACTAACACGTAACAGATTCTAGTTTAGAAAATTGTCTGGCTAAGACCAATCAGCTATCTCACCTTCCCACTGAGTTATCCGACCTTACCACTATGTAAAATATAAAGCAATCGTATTCAAAAAGTCAAACTGTATCCGTCTTGTATGAGGGTTCGTCCACTCGGGAATATTTTGTCATCACCAATAATTTCAACCGGAATAGAGAAACGTTGCATGCCGTACCAACTATTTGATCTTTTCCGTTTATACGCAGATTCGATTTGGGGCATATCCGGCCCTTACTCTATTGCTGTTAACGTGAATACTGTTTCACCTTTACGTATTTGATAAAATTGAAACTTCGATTAGCGAGAGAAAAGTTGATTATGTAAATTTATTGATAGCGGAGTGTGCGATACTTGTAGCATCTTATCTCAAAAAGGGGACACGAGCTGATAAACTATAGATAACTCCAATTCAATTACTCCAATAGATGCCTTTATGCATCTTAAATGGATTTTTTCTCGAGAAATAATAATGTATAAAAATGACAAAGAGAAGACACTAGTTAGGAGCCGGGAATATTACTTAATTGTCATTAATAACAAATTAGCAGATTAACAAAACGAATGTTGTACACTTGTTTTTCAACGTGTATCTTATCTGACATTTCATGCAAACATTATTTTTTTTCAACAAAAACGGACATCGATACTCCAGCCTGTGTTACCATTGGGTATCAATATTTCAAGAAACTGTATTAGTGTAAACGTATATTGAGGGTTGTTAAGAGCTTATTACAAATCAATTTCATGTTTTCCGGAATGGTGAGTCGAAAATGAAATCCGGGGTGTTACAAGAGCATTGCTTTTGACAATAATAAGTGTATATCTCTATTGAAGCATTGTCAGACTCGACCTCCTGTAGACTTACTGAACACGAAACATTAAACTATCAAACAAAACTTGATAAGAGCACAGTTGTTGCTTTGAGAAACGTTAAGATCTAGTATATTAGTGTTAAGTTACTCTTTTCGTGATGAGATCAAGTCACTTTGAACACCGGGCCACCCAACTCTGCACATATCACAGTTTTGTTAACAGCTGTCTTACTAGACTGTTGTTTAGAGCCAATGCAAATTCGAAAGAACATCACTAAGCACACATTTACAGGACCAGCCAATTATCCTGTATTTATTGAACATTTAGTACCATTGGACTAGTGCCATCGCAAGCATTCTTCTTTGGGTTTCTTTCTTCTGGGTTAATACTTGCTACCGAAAAAACAAATCATACATTGATTTCAATCTTAAAGGTTTTCGAAAACCAGAGTTACTTCAAACTAACTGATAGAATTACCAAACACTTAGTAAAGCACAGGCAATTTATCAAAATGATCTGCCACAGGTTGCTTTACTGCTTAGGGGACTATTTCGATAAAGAACAAAGTAACGAATGAATCCATCTACCAATGCATCAATTAATTCGAATGCGGCTTTTCCTAGGGAAGAAGCACTGAAGGAAGAAGCACTAGGCTGGTTGGCAATGATCACTCAAGTATTTTACTGGTGTTGATCCTATAGCAATCCCAGTCAGAAATACCGATTGTTGTTGAGCTTTGTTTGTCCAGAATAGGAATAATTGAGTGCCCTACAATACAGCCGAATTGCTAGCCCTCGAACCCGCATATACGTCATCCATTAACGTTATACAAGGGGGCTATCAAACCCCTGGCTCTTATCCAGCCATCACGCACCATTTACAATCTAAATTGGATTAATCTTTCAGAAAACGTCTGCTGACCAATGGTCTGGTGGCTGTATTATAACTTTAAATAATTCATGAGAATATGTGTTATTCACGAAGGCGTTGTCTCCCCACACATTTCCATTGTTGGCACTCATGTCCGTTCGAGAACTTCACGCCTATTCCGGGTGTAACGTTTTTCAGGTGTGGTCTGTATCATGCGTATATCCTGGATCAGTTAGGAGTATCGCGTAAATTGTGGTAAGTATTTTACCCAGTATATCTCTCTATAAGGGATTTCATCTTTAGCCTCTTTTATTTTCTTTTGCCCTTTCGATAGTGAATTGATCCAAATTCTCGACTAAATAAACTCTCTGCCTCAGTAATATATTTGTTTGGTTAAGACTATTTCACTATATGACGGCGTGGCCGCTAAATCGGTGCAGAAAACCACTGTAAACGACACTGACAACACAGAAGATACATTTACAGGACGAACAAAAGGACACCATAAAAATAAAAACAAAATCGTATTTTGATATCTCCTATTTCCTATTTCACTTGGGATATAGCTCAGGCTTGGGAAGTATTTTCTGTTATCCTTGGAGCAGTATTATTTTCTGTCGTTTTGCAAAATTTGCAGCCATGTCAGAACTTTACCTCCGTGCCACATCGTGACACAATCCCAATGGAAACGGGTTGATCAACTCTTATAGTAATTTATGAACACAATGTACTTAGTAACCACATTGGCCTTGGTTCTTATGACCTGTGCTTAAGGGTGAGTTGTGTTGACCTCTAGGGCGAATAGTCAAGCCTTTTGGTACAACTAAACAGATGCTATGCGTGACTGACTTCAAACTTGACATCAAAATAAACTTTCCTGTAGTCAAAGAATGGGATGATTTCGTCATTTTAGAAAGTGTCGTTAAGCGTTTAAAAGTCTTTCACGCTGTGAAGGATTGTCAACACAGAACAAATTGTAGTCGTGAAACCTTTTTCGACAAGGAAGAGAACGATAAGTAACATTATTATTGCTACTGTGGAAGTGACATTCTATAGTCTACTTGCACGTCATTGCTTTTAAACTAATGAAGGAACTACCCTGATTTGGTCATTTACTCTGTCGCACACTTAGTGTTCAGTTTACTTTTGATCTTCGATCGACTTGAAACGTGTGTAAAAAATAAACATAAACGCATCAGCACGCTGTTGTTTTGCAACACCTAACACATACTAGTATGCATAGGATGTTTTAGTTGATCTTCGGGAAAGGATTTCAAGGATTGTCAAGGCAAAAAAATTGTACTCGTGACCCCATTTTCGACCATGACAAACTTGGAGCGGAATTAATCTGCCTGCTAATGGTTGCGTTTACAAATTCCCTGACGATAGTTATATTTGGAAGCTATTCAACTGGTGTTACGATCAGACCAAATGCCTTGAGGCACTTTCTAAAACGCTCTTAATATAGCCATAACGGAATATAGAAGTTGTTGCAAATGAAAGGTCAATATGGAATCTACTTTTCCAGTCTTTTTCAGGTCCACATCAATGGAACGTTTTTAAATTCGAAATACAAGGCAAGGCCACAAAGTGTCAGCATAACACTTTATATAAACTAACAGCTTGATTAAACAGTACTCTGTTGAATAAAGTACATGGGCTGCCTATATCAAGGTAACATGTATGAATCGGGCTTTGGAATAATTCAATTGTAGATACATGTATATTCCATATTCGTGGAAAACATCAATTTAACAGTTCCATGTGAGGCGTTAAGGCAAGTCTATCCTGTTGACTTCTTATCGTTAACGTACCTGTAATTGCAGTTGAACAAGTATGTCATTTCGGTTTGAGTTAAACGTAAAATGTCCATTTTGACTGCCTGCTTTCAATAGAACACTCAAGTTACCTGATGCTTATGCGTGTGTTTTTTTCTTTTTTGAGTCTGAACATTACAGGAAACTGTTGAAACCATCCTTCTTTATCTGGTGTACAAACTGCGAAGGACTGGCATTCTCTACAAATAACAATTATTCAAGTCAAAAAAGCGTGTACATTTTTCGCAAACCCTGTTTACCCTAATCTTTGCATCTTATCTTCTATTTGTTTCGTTAACATTTTAGCAGGGGGATCAAGATACACTTAGGGGTTTTGTTTGAAGTAAGAAGTGATTCTATCTTCAGACTACTTGTCTTTAAAATGCCTAACAAAGCATGTAATTATAGTTGCATTTGTTTGTCATTTCAACTGTGGATAATCGACTTCTGTTTCCACAACAGCGTACCAACGTAACGTAAAACGCTATATCCCCACACCCCCAACAAACTGCCGAATCTCTTTTATAGTCTTCAAACGATGTACAGACATTGATAGCCAGGCATTCCCATTAACGTCGAGTAATTAAAGCTAACAAAGGGTGTTTAGGGTTTGATTGGGGATTTTACGCCGTATTAAACGTTATTTCACTTACTTTTAACGGCGCTGGAGAAGGTGGTTGGATGGGAGCCCCCTGTGCTCTTGTGCTCTCTAAGCTAAGAGGCACAGGATGGTCATTTGTCCTGTGTTGTTTATGTTATGTAAATGTTTTGTCCTGTTCTTTTTGTCCTGTCCTTCACTGGTTGGGCTGGCACGCCGTCATGTTAGTGAAATAACCTTGAGTACGGCGTACTAAAGATGATAATTAGAAGGCGAAATATGTCGGATTGAGGACCTCAATTAACATAAATTCCCGTCTTAAAGATTGGGTAAGATGCATAGTCCAAAACTTATCTTTTTTCTTCATAGGGTGTAGCTATTGACCAACCAGGTTTGAACAAAATAGCTGCTGACCAGGTTTGATAAAACTTGGACAACATTCAAGCAAGATATTGAACGGAAAGGAATCGATCAATTAGATTGCAGTATAGTTATTAGTATGGTACGGTTGATACCTAATTATGCACAGATTACGCTCACTGTCAAACTTTATAGGATATAGCTACTGACCAGGTTTGACAAAAATCGGACAACATTTAAGCAAGATATTGAGTGGAAATGAATTGACCAATCAGATTGCAGTATGGTATCTAATTATGCACGGATTAGGCTCATCATCGAACTTGACCTTTGTCTTCATAGGTTCTAGCTACTGACCAGGTTTGATAAAAAAATCGGAAGACATTTAAGGAAGATATTGAGCGGAAACGAATCAACCAATCAGATTGGAGTAGTGTAATTAGTACAGTACCTAATTATGCACAGATTACGCTGACCGTCGAATTTGACCTTTGTCTTCATAGCATGTAGCAACTGACCCGGTTTGACAAAAATCAGACAATATTTAACCAAGATTAGAGTATAGTAATTAGTACAGTACCTAATTATTCACAGATTACGCTGATCATTGAACTTGACCTTCGTCTTCATAGGATGTGGCTACTTATCAGGTTTCACAAAAATTGAACAACATTTAACCAAGATATTAAGCGGAAATGATAATTATGCACGGATAACGCTCATCGTCGAACTTGACATTTGTCTTTATAGGATGTAGCTACTGACCAAGTGTCATAAAATTCGGACAAAGTTTAAGCAAGATATTGAGCGAAAACTGTGCATCAGTCCGTCCGCCCGCCCGCCAATGTAAATACATAACACAGCCTATCTTACGACAGGTGTATACAAATGCAGGCTTCTGCGAAAAACATTTGCCAAGTAGCACTGAACAAATGTGTAAATATTTATACACAGTTTGCTAGTCACGTTTTATCGATTGAGGATCAACTATTTGGCGTAATCATTGAAGACACCAACGACCTCTTGAACTAGTCCTCTTTTTACTTGACATTCTTGGCGTAGATCGAAATGGAATTTGCATTATAAGGACTCTATTATACAAGTAGCAGAGAATCGGAGGCGGATAGATAAAGTTCCTATTGATAAATTCACAGTGCAACCATAAGTGTGTGTACTTAAGGTTTTTCGATCCTTTGTGCAGACACACATTAAATTGATTTTGTAATTAATCAATTTCATTCTTGTCGATTTAGACCCATATCTCTGTTTAAACGGCTTCTTTAACGGGTGACATTTGATGTAAAGAAATTCCAAATAGCAAGTGAAGTTTGTTGCTAAATCAATTCATTTGGCCAGAACAGAACAGGAATTGCGGTTCTCCCTCTGGCAATGTATTACAGCTTTAGTGAGAAGAGAGTAATCATACTATTGTCTTGTATCGTCATATATTTGCCATCGCAATGGTATCCCCATTTCCGATGCATTCAGAACTGATGACAATGCTAGCTCAATATTGACAACCTGTGTTAAGCTACCAATATCATTGTATTGGATTGAACTGTCTCGCCGTAGGTGTTACCCTCTGTGATTCATCAGATCAGATCTCCTTATTGATTGACTGAATAATTGATTGATGTTTAACGCCGTGCTCAAGGGCATTTCACTTATATGACGGCGCTGTATTACAATAGTAGACCGCGACTCCTAACACAACGATAAAATGTGAAGTAACTTTACTGATTGTTGCTGTTAGAAAGATAATGTTCCTACAGTGCTGTGTATGAAAACATGAATATAATCTGGAAACATGCTGCCCTTAGCCAGAGGCCGATTTTTATTTATTGGGATAAGTGGCTACAACTACCACTATCTCTCAAATCGATCAATTTAAGCAGTCCATTTTTTGTAATCGATTGTATTGATCGAATAAAGCTTTCACATTTAGATTGCAGGTGTATGATGGCACAAAGCGAGACAACCTCGTTTCAAACCCCGCAAGCAGACTGGGATATACAACTTGAATGCAGCTGACTGAATGTGGTTTAGGAGATTACTCAATAAGGGTGACATGATGTCAGTCCTTGGTTAAAACCAACATGATGATGGCACTAGACTATGGGTATGTTTCCATTGGAGACTCCCTTGATGGATTGTATACGTGTGGCTTCAAATTCCAAACAGATATTTTAAATTAAAGGTGTCCTAGTCCCGCTAGTCGTTAATGATTATAGTAAATAAATTTCATATCGACTTCGTATTTTTCACGGTGGAAAAAACAAATATCGATAAAAAAACTTGTTCAATATCATATATGTTAATTACTATCTCATGCATCCGCTGATTTCCATAGGCTTGCCCTTTCCCTGTTAATAACAGTGATGTTTCGTGCAGCTCGTGTGCCATTATAATTCACGTGGCGGTTGTAAGCAGGTTATTTACTCGTAGTTTCCTGGAATGACCAAGTATTCAGGACAAAAAACTCATTTCTCAATTTTGCACATGGTGCTTTACAATGTATGAGAAGACAAAAGTCTGTTAAGGGACAGGTTTATTGGAATACTATATCTTTTGGAATATTGTGTGTAAAATAGACACAGCTACAGAAATAGTTTTATCAGCACTTTAGGTTGAGTGATTTTGTAATGTTTGTGACAAGATACCACGCATTTTCAACGATAAGCAGATATTGCCTCAGATCAGTGTGAAATGAGTGCCAGCTCAATTAGTCTCCACAAAAACACCGTGCAAAAAAAAAAAGAAGACTATTTTTGGAGAATTTACTTGTGAGAATTGTCCGCGATATAGTGAATAAGCATCATGTACATGTATTTCTTGTCAGTCTGTCTTGTTCTATATATCTATACATTCTCAACGTGAATTTTAGAGAACATCTCTGAAGTAATTGCACATATGTTACTTAACTGATGGAATGTAAACGAGAAAATTATCTTGGTGTCTAGCTCCGTTTACAAAGGAGGTATGTCCGTGGAATTCATCACAAGCTATACAATGAGATAAAGTTATATTGGTTAACTTCTTACGTTGCCAGCTGCTTGCTTCTGGACGTGTGGGTTGTTGTTTCAAGCACAGAACTGCTGAATAAAGTACATTATTCTAAAACCCACCCCTAATATATAACATTTTAAGTTTAGACACAATTTATCTTAAGTCCAAGTAAGATAGCTTGAATGTTATTTAAAAGAGAGATTTGCACTTAAAATCTGAGATTTGCCGCTATTCAGACAGTATGTCAGGTTGGTAAAATCTGTATGCAGGCCAGTAGTTGAAGTTCATTGCTCAAGTGTAACCTTATAATTATAACATAGTTTGAGTGACATTGTCAGCAATTAATTTCTCATTATCTGATGCTATCCTCGGGACAAGGAACAATGGTTGTAGAGGATTACAAATTTGCCCAGACTAGCAAGACCCAAGGCAATTTATCAATTGTAATTTCAATGATGAGCATAAAAGAGATAAAATGTGATGAGTAAAACAGCACCCATGTTCCATGCTCTATGGAAAAGTGTGGTCCAGCAAACAGAAACATCTGGATTTCTGACTTATTATTTGATATCAAAGTGGAGAAAGAAAATTTCGCTTGCCTCCACCGAGATATATATATTATTTTTATAAATGCTTGCCTCCACCTGGATTCAAACTCGGGTTTCTGGCTACCAGGGCCAGCGCTCTAACGGTTGAGCTACAGATGCTCACAGTAGAACGGCCAATTTTGTTTTTACCCATATAAAGGCTGCAAATCTTTCTCTACGCGAGCACTGACACAGGGACACACAAATAGTTTTATTTATCCATATATTACCCACAAATGTGTTTGTCGTTTTATTCTATTTATCGTTTCTGACAGGTGTGTATTGTATTTGTTACACAGTGAACACAGTGCATGAAGATTTAGGATAGTATGCCAACATTCCAAATATAAACGCACTTAGCATTACAAATCTCATGAATACCAACTTCCCTTAGCACTGAGTGTTTAAGCAGTGGTTAGACTTCGACAGCAGCGAGACAGTTAAAGCAGCACACGAAGTATTTGCATATATTTTTAATTTATGTAAACTTAAGAGATGTTTAATATTCAGCAGTAAAAAGGGGGCTCTTTTGAAACCGACACTTGTCTAAACAACGAACATTTGTAACAGATCTGAATACTTCAAAATGGTGCACAGCGCACTGATAAGAAATAACATGACATTTTATCTTCGTAATACCGTTTTTGTGGGTAAGGTTTTGCTCACATAGACATAGAAGATGATTGGTGATGGCGCAATGAAATGAACAGATGCACCAGGTGTTTACATTTATACTGTAACAATAACGGCAGGACCATGTTGAAAAATCTTCCTTCAACGTGTATATGTGATCCTAATTGGTAAAGTTCTGAACGGAATGAATTTGACGCATGACAATTATGAGGGTATAAAAAAGGAACCCAAGATATGAACAAAAGGTCGGTAGGCAGAATTGTGTTACACCTCACATGTTATTGGGGGACGAAAAGAAAAAAACAATAATAACAATGATAATATATTTAGAATCGTGTTAATTTTTGATAGTATGACCAAAACTGATAGATTCTTTTAAAACTATCTGAAACAAACAAGTCTTTCGATCAACATTTTTCAATTTTGACTCGGGCTTTCAACATTAAACAAATTGTTGATGCAAAGCAGTATTGTAAAAAAATTATGTAGTCTTAAAATCTCACAACTTTGTAACTTGGAACTTTGAAGAAAGCTCTAGTTTGTTAACATGCTGACATACTGTTTGACTAGACTGGTCCATTATCACCGAGTGCTGTGCGATGTATATGGGTTAACACCATTTAACCAGCTTTTGTCAAAGAGATCCCGCTAACAGTGGTTTTGTCAACGTGTAAATTATGTGAAAGTATCAATTTATTTATTGACTAATTATCTTATCTTTAAGGCGGGGAGATCTTCACAGCTTTCAATCAAAACCTGAAA
The DNA here is from genome assembly GCA_032466195.1 of Katharina tunicata. Classification (NCBI taxonomy): domain Eukaryota; kingdom Metazoa; phylum Mollusca; class Polyplacophora; order Chitonida; family Mopaliidae; genus Katharina; species Katharina tunicata. The sequence goes on along the minus strand of JAVFBZ010092078.1, from coordinate 9,445 downwards.
ATCAAGATGGTCATAAAGTTGGGTACCACGTAAAACACAAATAAAAAAGATACACCGAACAAAATAGATTGAACTGTTTTCTCTGTCAATTGCTGTTCATAATGTGATGCGGGTAACACACTTTTAACAAGATCAACCGTATCTCTCTTATTTATCCTCACCATTGGCAGACGAAGCGCTGTGATGATTATGTCGACAAGAGGAAGAAAGGTATGTAGACTGACTTGAATGTTAACGATTGAACTGTCCCGTCACACTGGAGCACAAATACATATACCTCCTGAATTATTCAAAGTCTTATGAATTATTTATAAGCTATAACATACGGAGTTAACCCACAGACCCTTGGTCTGCAAACGTTTTCTGAAGGATTAATCAAATTGAGATTATAAACGCTGCCTAATGGCTGGACAAATGTCATGTCCATCTGGTCCTCTTACTGAAGGGCTTTTTTATGGCGCCTCGTGTCTAACTTAAAATGACAACTAGTATGTACTTATTGAGGGCAGACAATTTGGGTATTTTTGTTTGCCAATTGATTAGCCTTTTTGGACAAATATAGCACGGCAACGATCGGAATTGCTGATAAGTATAGGGCAAGTAAGTCACGTCATATGATGAAAGAGATTTCAAAAGATTTCTGTCAGCTCCGGGTATACGCTAATTTAAAATTTAGATGTAATTTCAAATGGGACTTGGTGACTATTGCCCGTCCGGTGTTATAACTGAAGTAAAAGCAAACGAAAAACAATGCTAAAAGGCCATTAATCAAAACAGAGCTCCACAGTTTCGAGGGTGTAACCAGAAGTAAAGTACACGCGAAAGACACTTACAGAGCCTACTGCTGTTTTGTCCGAATCAAACAATGTGCGTCTTCACAAATACGCCTTAAGGATCTAAAACGGTTAGCTGATTTCCGGTCGCGAACAACAACAGTCTCGTTTGATGACGCAAATATACAAAAGAAAATGCTGCAACCGAAAAATAACCGAATGCATCGATTGTTTGATTGATTGACATATTGATTTGATAACCGTCGGAGTAAGTCAGCGAATCACCAGAACTCAACACAATTTATCTACATGATGCCACCTACTTTAAGTACCTTCACCACACAGGTGCAGGCGTAACACTTCTGTCTGTGGCAATATAAATAACAACCGACAAACTAAGGTCTGGGGGTGACCTAACCAACACTTCAGGCCTAGACAATTTCTCTGAAAATAATTCTATTTTGTTAACACTGAGATTGACCTTTGGATTGAGTCATGGTATGAATAGCCCAGTTGAGTCCGAATTAAAAAGTAAATCATGACAATAAAAAGGGATAATTTAGAAACAAACTTATAGAGCAGCTATCCGCAAATAACCAATAGCGAGCATATGTTATCTGTGAAGTGCTAACAATGCATAGCTGTCTTGTTAAACGGAATGTAAACGAGGAACATATCTTCATACTGAGGTACAGCACAGACCCAGTTTGTAAGGCAGATGGCCACCGAAAGTAAGTTTTACCGAAATAGTTCATTTGGGTACTCGGTTGACGCACTCTTACAACATGGTCATTTACTCGGCTCTACTCGGTTGGGTTCAATTTTGTAGGATAGACATTTTTTCAAACACAGAATAGCGGGTTACATTTAAATTTTATGTGCGGATTGGTTGCGTGCTGCTGGAGAACATCGTTGTCAAATGGGTAAAATAACTAAACATATTCCACAGAAGTCTACCCAAATTTATTTGTGTTTTTGTGACAAACTATACATTGGATGTGGTCAATGAATATGACAGTTTATTATTTTGCCAGAGCCATGGACTTTCAGAACCTTCCAGTGTATATGACATTTCATGCTATTATGGTACCCCTTTTAAATGTTTAACTGGGGTAGCATAATGGCATGATATGTCAACTGCACTGGAATTTTCTGAAAGTCCATGGCTGACTCTGACGCTAACAGGTTCGAGTATTAACCTGAAAAAGTATTTACTAGTATCCGCTTTCCCAAAGTAAAACGAAAATAGCAATGTCTTTACACTTAGAGTAAGTACAGAAATAAACCACATGTTGCCATCCATAACATCTAAAGTACATCTAAATATCTTAACGCCTCTAAAAGAATTTCTTAATACTTACATACTGTTGTAGTTTGTTTCATTTGTTACCGAAGTGTCAATAATGCTTAATAACACTTCTTTTATATGGGTCGGGTTTTCAACGTCCTAATTATCTATGGAACTATCTTTCATATAGCTTCTATAATCCTGTAACAACTTCTACGTACAAGCTCTATTATATGAAGTAAAGCAACGGGAGTCTTTACATCATGTTCGTTGCCGTGTTTCCAATTTATTTAAGATATATACTGTAGCTATAAATCAAAGTAGAGGCTTTAAAGATTACAGCGCACCATTCTGCCTGAGAATGTCAAATTTGAGTTTCTTTATTCTCTACAATATGGTTGTTGGTGCTGTCACTCAGACCAGTGCGTTTCGTAACATTTCCTTTTGATTCAGTGGTTGGTTGGGTCGGAGCCTCTTTTGCCCAGGTGCGCTCTGAGCTAAGGGGCACATGATGCCGTTTTGTTGTGGTGTTCTGTTCTGTTGATGTTACGTAAATGTTTTGTCCTGTCTTGCATGTTGCCAACGTCGTTTTCATCAGTTTTCTTCACCGAATGGGCTAGCAGGCCGTCATAAAAGTGAAATAACCTTAAGTATGGGATAAAACCCAAATCACACAAACAAACAAACACCTTTCGACTCACATTTAACATAGTGGAACTTATACCGAGAAATTGAATTATGTCGACAGAAGTGGACGGATTGTCAGCAGATTTGCTCTGTACTCGTCAGCCAACCAGAAACAGTGCTGGAATACGCCGATCGGAAGAGGTTCATTGTTACCGTCACTCGTCGTTATCCTGATTGTTTCAAAACTTAACTGTGTTGCTTCTTTGCTCATGTGGCATCCCGGCGCCCTCTGGAGTTCATATTCATTCAACACCAACATGATTTGGAGAATGTATACAACGCCTCCTTGCACTGGCGACTCTCTGTTACTGGTCTGACTCGTTGGATTGGTATTCTGCTTTCTGCCCATAACTGTATGTGTCTGTTCACTTGTGTGGACTCATCGCTACTCTGTACACCCGCTTTAAGTAATGCGAAAAGTGTTTCCGAAAATTTATTATCCTATTTACAAGGTTTCTTAAAGTGTATTGAAGACATTCAAGGAGGATGTTAGTATGTAATTCAAAGGAGAGATATTACACAGGTGTGTACGGTCACAATATCGACCTCGTCTGGTATGTTATTATAGATTGCATTAACAGGCCAAGCTAGCAAAAAATCACTGCTAAAGTGCTCTATCCTAACCAAGACTAACTGAATGTAGTTAAAGCCCGTCTTAAATACATAAAGTTATCTAGTACATTGTATTGGGTTTAATTGAATCTCCCAATAGTTTAATTGAATTGGTAGTCCTCTGTTGTTTCAGCTACTGTCTCCTATTCTGATAACAATTTCCAAATACCGCAATCAGTCCAACCCACCAACGCTGACGTTACACAATCTCATATGCACTTTTAAAACATAATTGTGAATTAATTAAAAGATTAATTATACATAAACAAAGATTTTACACAATCTACACGTTTGAAACTGGGAAAAGTTATCTGTAGACATGTTTACAAAATAAGACACATGGAAAAACAATTCTCCGCTCGACCCCTCAGAAGGTCGATGCCAGTGCTCTATGGCAGTAAAATTGTAGTTAATGGCTGGATGACGGCTTGATAAATTAGTGCTCCAAACCTCATATTTATCCGTGTTTTAGCTAGGTTACATACTTAACGTAACTTATTGGTGTTTCACGCCGTGGTCAAGGGTATTTAACTTAAACGAAGCCACTCCAACCGTAAATAGCTATATTTAAAACAACATATAAATGTGAAGTAATGCCCTTTGTTTGAAAAGTAATGCTCCTAAAGTGCTGAGTATAACATATAACATATATGTCAACTATGTCTGCTTTTGATAGGACAAAGACCGTGTGTCTTCGAATTGCTGCTTGACAACATATAATTAAAAGCGCCTGTAACAGTCTCAAACTGATCATCAACTTAACTGGATAAAGTGTTTTTATAACTGACTCTGCAAGGGTCATCCCAGCAAGCGATCTTTAACAGTCATAGCATAAGTAATTAGTACCATACCTTACACATGGTTAATTAAAATGTGGGTTAAAATGATACTGATGCAATGTGGAAATCCCCATTCACTGTCATCATTACGTGAAGCATTTGTGCATGGCCAGGCAGACGTAGGCTTATGTTACTAAGATTTACAGGAACACAGTCAAGAACTAATACCTGGTATTATCAATGCGCTGCTCCTACATTTTCAACCGGTTTTTTTTTTTCGTGGAAAGAAATCTCAGAAACAAACTAACAAAACTCGCCTCTCGACCCCCGAAATGCCCAGAAAGTTTTGCTTTTACACAAGTCAACAATACATAAAGACAAAACCGATTATTTGACATGGAAAAATCCCAAAATATAGCATCTAACATTTCATTCATTGGTCTTAGAATAACAGGAGATATTATGGATATTCAACTTCTGGTTTATTTTTGGCGCAACGTTTCGGCATCGGTGTTAAAACCGTTTTCAAGCAATGATTGCAAAATCTCAACTGAATATTATGTCCTTGCCGCGTAGTACAACAACTCTGAGGGAACAAATTGTGTGATATGTTTGGAGCATCAGTTGATTTGAGTCCACTCCATGCAGTCAAAATGCTCTCAGGTGAATACTATCTTGCACTATGGCTATGAGAAAAGTTGAGTGACAGGCGCAGCGATTAATTTCTACTTATTTGATTTTATATTCGAAATTAGGGGCAGTGGTGGTAGATGATTCTGAAATAAGGCCAGTTTGGCACGACTTTAAGACAGTGACAGTCCTACAGGAATCAATTCGGAACAACTAGAGTTATGCTCACCACAAAAGTGGTATTGTGTGAAGGGAGAGAAGAGAAAAAATACTAATATTCTGTTAAATTTCCATTGAAAGACTACATTATAAAATAATTGTGCAAAAGATCTATGTGTCCGTTAGTCATTACGGAGACAAGCTTTCGTGAAATTTGTTGGACAGATCATGGGCACGACCGTAAAAAGCATAGATAAAGGTGGGTTAAATCTAACATTTATATAACTGAGCTTATATATCTGACCCCAAAATAGTTGCTCTAATGCAAGGTTCTTTTACGAAATGTTAGCAGCATCTAGAACATCCAGAAAATAGCATATCCAATATATCGAGCTATACTTTCTATGCAACGTGAACTAATCTAAACCATCAGGGACGTCGAGGGCTATTTCAGTATTTCCTTGATAGTTGCTTTCTTCAATAAAGCTTTGGTTGAGGAGAGTGGCTACCACTTTACTCACCCCATGTTGCACGCTGTACAGGTTTACTTTACGAAATACCATTTGCGTGCGACCCTGGATGCTGAATGGTGAATGCCTTTGAAGTGGAGTGGCTGTCTTCCTGTACGAAAGAATCGTCGGCTCATAAAGAACATGAATCGCCGTTAGAGCGTTATCAATGTGCGAGGATAACATACCCGTTATTGAGTTTTCATTATTCTTCCACCGCTAACTAGACGATTTCATTACAAATGATCAAAAAGGCCTTAATTAACGTAATATCTTTTTCTGACACTGTTGATGTCTACCAGAGCATGGTGTTATTGTTTATGATACAAACAGATGATATTTGTTTCAGTTGAACGTTATACGACAGCTATCTGATACAAACGTTTTAAAACCCCGTATGAAATACTGAGTAGTATAATAGCAATATTTATTAACGTTATTTTTCTAATCTGGCCCTACACTTTGAATCACAGGAACGCTCCCAACTCATTTTGGCTTGGTACACTACAAAAACATTTAGCAGCATATGTGTGACGCGAAACCCGGTAAAGACCCAATATGCACCGAACAATAGTAGAATAAATGTACGTCATAAATTGTATGAACCATAAAACTTTATCCAATGTGAAGTTATCGCCGCCGATGGGAAATTGAACCCGGTACAAGTGAAGGTATTTTTTATCGTTTCTGAACGAATAAACTACAACACATTTGTGGAATCAGTGAAGTTCGCTAGTGTACCCTGTAACACTAATCATTTAAATGATTAAAAAAGCTATTAGTTTGGTCGACCAAAAATCATTGTTACTTTTAAACTAAACAGATTGCAGGCATTTCAACCAGTGGTCACGTTGTCTTTGGACTGACTGTGACAGCACACAAATTTAAGATATAATTGATATAATCCTTTCATTCACTACCGGCATGCCCACCTTTGCTTTACGGGAATGTATACTTTATAAATCAATAGAGATAATAAACAGTTCTGTTTTTTTTTTTGTGTTTTCTGTTGGAAAGATGCCCTGGCTCTACAGACAATTCGGCTCCAATGTTAGCAGTTCCTCTACTTAGCTTTGGAGAGGAAAAATAATGACGATAATTCAGCCGCTGTTCATTCTATGTAGTCGGACGTTGGACCAGTATAAATTAGTACTGTTAAGTTTACATGACAATATAATCAATTTTACCTCAATGCGTTTGCTTACAGATCAAGAACATTACAAGTCAATAAAATTGATGAATATATTATTAGAACATCACTTTTGGAACTGGTCGAGAATTGATTGGTATTAATGAAATTGTATCAACAAAAATGACAAAGCATGTTTGCTACCAACAAATAATAAAAGTTCTCCATTCGGCTGCAATCTGTATTAAATGTATACTCTTTCACTGAATCTGGGCAAGGCGCTTAACCATGTGTCAATTTTCAAAGTATGTAGACGCATTTGTTCGTCAATTGAGATATGTATTGAGATACACAGTTCAAGGTCACGCGACAGAACACTTTAAAGCCTGTTTTCCACTAGGCGAATTTATTCGCGCGAAGTGAAACTTTTCGAACTTACGCATGCGCTGTTCAGTTTTCTGCCACGTGATCATGCTTGCTGGTCATTCGCTCAGGCGAAAAAGTGACCTCGAACTGTTTTAACTTTTTTGAAGCGAATATTGCCGCAAACCAATTAGATGTCAAGATGTTAATGGCATAACAACACTTGCTTTGGCAAAATGGCCACCATTGACATGAATCTGTTACAGTACTTGGTGGAAAATAACAGTAGCATGATTTTTACTAACCTTGTTAATTTAGCAAATGTAAGTCAGCAACAATCACTATATAAGCAAAGCAAGTAAAAAATCTCACATTCTCACATTAATAGCAGCCATTGTTAAAAATCCCAAGCCAATGCATGTGACTCGCAAAATCGCTGCAGCTAATGTTGAAGTGGAAAATATATATTCGCTGGCTAGATTTTATTCGCTCCGGAAAAATTTCCTTCGCACGAATATATTCGCCTAGTGGAAAGCCGGCTTTACGGCAGTGTTGTAAACGTCGTAGCGTTTCTCGCTGGTGTTAATTCTTTTAACCATGTTCCAGAAGTTTGCCTCGGCAAAGTGTATTGATTTGCGCGTTCTTAAAAATATAACACTTCCCACTTCAATTTTACGTCAAGTTCCTTGTAGGAATAGTAATAAAGGAGTGCACTCTTTTGAATATACTGCTCCGCGGATTCCTTCTTGCAACCTTGACGTCGGTGTCTCGGTGACGGCGAGCAGCGTTTACAAAAAGACTAAGCTAATGCAATGTGTGTGGCACGCGTCTATTTGATTGATTATAAGTGTCGGTCCATCGACATCAACTGGCAACAACCCGCATTTTACCGATTCTTTATCGAGTAATAAAGGACTAAAAACTTGCTTAACAAGATAATTAGCTTTATTTGGGAGCTGATAAAGATCAGCAGTATTTCTCAGTTATGTCGTTACTGGGGTCCAGTATGTCTGTATTGTTGCTTTATATGATTCCCTAAAACTTCATTCTATACGCATACTACTGCAGAAGATTCGCGCGACAACTCGATGGCTGCAATAAGCCATAACCTCAGTTACTATGACACCCATTGTAAAAGGCATCGTGACCCCGGGAAACCTGCACCTGTCACGTGCTTTTCTGAAACTGCCCATTGAACGCAATGCGGTGCCATAAGATGAGATAAGACTCAATGCAATTCATAACACGGACTTAGTGGATTTGGAAATCTTAAACATGTTGTGTTAAGCCATCAGCTGCATCCTCGTTATTTGTTCTCAAAATCGATTATGCTAACGTATTTATAAAATCAAATCATAGTAACTCCGAATATTGAAGTCATCATATTAGATATTTCTTTATTTCGGTCTATCTATGTAGAAATCGTCAGGAATATACCATAATATAATACAAACCAGGCTTATATATACACACAGGAGCCATGAAAACAGTTCACAACATATTTGAATAACAATAAACATTCAATGTACAAAAAACCATGCTGAATTGTTCTTAAATAAATTCAACACTTTGGTTAAAAGATTCAGGCATTTGATGCTTTTTCCGGTTGTTAAAAGTACAAGTTTGTGAAGCATTTAAGTAATCTTTTAATGCTGGTCATTCTTTATGGATTGCAGTATGGTCCCTCGGTGTTACGGTGCACTTATTCACCAGGACGAATTTAATCTAAATGCGTTAAAGACGCTATTAAGCTATTAAGTTATTAAGTTATTAAGATCTTGTATTGAATTTAATTACAGTTCCATGAGTGCTATTGGTTTGGATTCCTCTGTGGATTATTCTCTTTACCAAGCAGACATACACTTGTACAGTTAAGGTCTTTAACTTGATGAGAGTACAAGAGGTTTGCGTTCAAGAACGATTTAAGTAAATCAGAACAAATCTCCTTGCTTGCGATTAAAAATGTAGATTAAGTATTACAAAAGAGACAGAACGGAAAATATGTGCTGCTTTGTAGAAACAGTAGTTATACAAAAAATAGTTAGATATACTCTGTCAAAAAAGAAACGCATAGGCGAAATATTAATAGAATTATCTCTTCAATACAAAGCGGGGTAATTCAGTAATTTGTGGGGGTAGCACAGTTCAAGTTGGTACAAGTATGTGGTAATGTTCTCGCTATGGGCCGACGGCAGCGGAGGCGTATTCGTCACCGAAAAGCGCCGCACGAGGGCGCTGAAGTCCGTACCGTGAGCTGCAATCACTGCGCAACACCTCCTTGCTATAGACTGAATGAGTCTTTGAATCCGGCACGTGGAATCTTAACACATTCTTCATGCAGTGCAATGGACAGTTGCGGAAGCGTCTGAGGCTCTGGGTTACGCTGGTGTAAACGTCTGTCCAGTTTGTCCCAAAGATGCTCAAAAGGGTTAAGATCTGGCGATATTGATGGCCATGGCAACACATTAATGTTCTCATTCTCTAGGTATTCCACTGTTAAACGTGCCGTATGCGGC
>JAVFBZ010091988.1:5771-22290 GCA_032466195.1 Katharina tunicata | reverse complement strand
AGTCAATGAGTGAGACAGTGGTACTGATGTGATCAATAGGCCGAAACTTTGAATCATTCAGTGAGACAGTGCTACTGATTTGATCAATAAGTCGAAACTATGAATCAATGAGTGAGACAGTGATTCTGATGTGATCAATAAGCCGAAATTTTGAACCAATGAGTGAGACAGTGGTACTGATGTGATCAAAAGGCCGAAACTTTGAATCATTCAGTGAGACAGTGGTACTGATTTGATCAATAAGTCGAAACTATGAATCAATGAGTGAGACAGTGGTTCTGATGTGATCAATAAGCCGAAATTTTGAACCAATGAGTGAGACAGTGGTACTGATTTGATCAATAAGCCGAAACTTTGAGTCAATGAGTGAGACAGTGGTACTGATGTGATCAATAGGCCGAAACTTTGAATCATTCTGTGAGACAGTGGTACTGATTTGATCAGTAAGTCGAAACTATGAATCATTCAGTGAGACAGTGGTACTGATTTGATCAATAAGCTGAAACTGTGAATCAATGAGCGAGACAGTGTTTCTGATGTGATCAATAAGCCGAAATTTTGAACCAATGAGTGAGACAGTGGTACTGATTTGACCAATAAGCCGAGACTGTGAATCAATGAGTGAGACAGTGGTACTGATTTGGTCAATAAGCCGAAACTTTGAATCAGTGGTACTAATGTGATCAATAAACCGAAACTTTGAACCAATGAGTGAGACTGTGGTACGGATGTGATCAATAAGCCGAAATTTTGAACCAATGAGTGAGACAGTGGTACTGATTTGATCAATAGGCCGAAACTTTGAATCATTCAGTGAGACAGTGGTACTGATTTGATCAATAAGCTGAAACTGTGAATCAATGAGCGAGACAGTGTTTCTGATGTGATCAATAAGCCGAAATTTTGAACCAATGAGTGAGACAGTGGTACTGATTTGACCAATAAGCCGAGACTGTGAATCAATGAGTGAGACAGTGGTACTGATTTGGTCAATAAGCCGAAACTTTGAATCAGTGGTACTAATGTGATCAATAAACCGAAACTTTGAACCAATGAGTGAGACTGTGGTACGGATGTGATCAATAAGCCGAAGCTTTGAACCAATGAGTGAGACAGTGCGCTGATGTGATCAATAAACCGAAACTTTCAACCAATGAGTGAGACAGTGGTACTGATTTGATCAATAAGCCGAAACTTTGAACCAATGAGTGAGACAGTGCGCTGATGTGATCAATAAGCCGAAACATTGAATCAATGAGTGAGACAGTGGTATGGATGTGATCAATATGTGGTCAATGATATAACATTGATTCAATAAGTTACTACGTTTTAATTTGGTGAAGAAGACAAAATAGTTACATTCTGGCACCAAACGCATACTAATTTCAAATAATTCAAATATATGAAGAAATACAATCAAACTACAGACTCAAAGTAAACAAAATCTTTAACTTAAGTATACATACATTGTTTTATATACCGAACTGTGTCCTTAAAACAGAATGAAGAACAGGCCGTATAGATAGAGTTTTAAATTATGTTCGGAAAAGTGAACTTTTACACACCAGCGCTTTTTCCGAGTTTTTCATTCACACAATTTAAAACTTATTTTTTCAATTAATTCCGAGATAGAAATTTAGATTGTGTATTGTTTATTGGTGTTTAGATTATGCGGGTTTAAAGAGGCTTTCACGGTGAGGTTTGTCTAGCACCTGTTCTGCTTTTGTTTATTACTATTTCCCTGTGAATACTTACACGCCTTGTTAAATAACCCGCTTATATCCCGATAACACAAAAGTGGGAGTTTACGGTGAATTTCACCGACTGTGTCCCCTGAAAAAGACGATGTCTTCGGGCGATGGATTCAGACACAGATGATCAGTGCGTCGTTCTATCCGCGTCTTCTTTCTTCCGTTTTTCATTCTTGTCATTGTAACATCAATCTTCAACTCATCAAACTAGATTAGAATATCCGATTACTGCTTTAGTGTAATGATCCTTAATCAAAAATTAAATAGAGAAATCTATAAATTATTTTGAACAAATGGTTATGAGTTAAGTTGTTTAATTAAGTTGTTTGTTACATGTCTCTATTTGCTGTACTTCGCAGCAAAATGCTGATCCAAGAAGACTTTTAATGTAAAACATTCTACAGGACTAAAAATGCATTCCCATTTGTTTTACGATGAGATATATTATATTTTTTTATTTGCTTTCGTGGATTTTCCTGTTTTATATATAAATGTAGCTCTGTCCCGGAAGATTGTCTAAATTAACTACATACTTTGTGAGACGGAGCAATAAAAAAAGGCCGTCAATATAAGGCGGGTAATTAACGAGAACGCTTCGATTGTCAGCTGATGGATTTATATTGCTAATTTGATGATATGGACTGATCTCTGGCTTTCATTCATAGAATATTTAACTTGGAATAAGGTTTCTATTTCTGATTTTGTTATACGACGGAGTCGTCCAGTGGTCAGCTGTCAACTGTCAGAGGCGGGCTCCCAACAAAAAGATGCTGCGGAGAACAGCTTCATGTGAAGGCAGCATACAAACCATCAACTCCCCTAGCTCCTCAGCCATACAGCTAACTAATGAAACTCTTCAACGGTCAGATTTATGTCAGCGCCGACGTGAGAAGATGATTAATGATTGTATAGAATGAATCGTGGAATTGGTGTGAGTAGAAGCTCTGACCAGTACCAACTCAGACCTCTTTACGCCTCATTTCCACTGGTCAATTCATCTATAGGGTGTGGCTAACGAGGCGTGCACTGACCAGCCGGCCCTTGTCCAACTCCGAATCAATCTAGCCATTAGACCTGGACGCACAAAGAACCTACGGCGTCCCCCGCATCTACTTTTAGAACTTTTCATCCCTAAGTAAAAATCTGGTCCGAATTGGGATTAAAACCCAAGAGCCCGATTTTAGCACAATACAGCGCCTGGTATCCGTCTGAAGGGTAACAGGTAATTAGGTCTGTCGGTGGGAAATAGAAGACATTTACCAAAATTTATCACCGTCTTTCATTTGCCAGTTAAATAATAAAGAAGTTGTTATCCATAAGAAAATTGTGTCATGTTTACCGTGTCACAGCTTCTAAATGCCACTCAAAGATCTGAAGAATAAATAAGATGATTTTCTTCCGGAAACTTATTCTATAAAAACCGAAATTCTTGTAGTTAACATTTTTGAAAATTTCCACAGTCAGTTGATAATTTTTCACTTTAAATATTTTTTTATATTGAGGAAATTTATATTTTTTTATTATACAAACAGGCTGCTCACTTAAAGTTATTTTTAATATCAGCTTCTGAAATATAAGCCGTTATTTATTGTGATTTGTTTTTGTTTGTTTCTGAAGGTAGCGATTTATTAAAAAAGGCACTTCAAGAGTAACAACACCTTACAAAATATTTCCCTAGCATTTTTATATGAATTCTGAACTTTAAAAAAAATAAAAGGCAGTGACTTTTACAGCCTTTTTGGAATCTCGCTGTGACCAGGCATTGGATACATCCTTGACTTAATTGTAAAACATAAGCGAAACCATGCATTAAATATATATTTATACCAAAAGGTATTTCAATATTAAAAAACAATTTCCCTTACAGATCTGCCATTCTATTAATTATCTGATAGTTTTGTTAAGCTATATATATTTTAAACGAAGTAATCTCTTGAAGGTAAATAAAAATGCATCACGAAAAAAATTAACTGCTTTTATTTTATGTTTCAGTAATTAAAGCGCTTTGTTTTACTTTGCACCAAGTGCGTATATGCCGCCACACGAGATCGTTTAGAGAAACAGAAATGTACGCAGGCCATCACACAGGGTCTTAGAAAAAGAGTGGACAGGCCATCACGCGGGTTCGTAGAGAAAGAAAAGAGTGAACAGGCCATCACGCGGGATCATAGAGAAACAAAAGAGTGGACAGGCCATCACGCGGGATCGTAGAGAAACAAAAGAGTGAACAGGCCATCACGCGGCATAAAAGAAAGATATTTGAACTCTGAACTTTGAACGCGGGATCGTAGAGAAACAAAAGAGTTAACAGGCCATCATGCGGGATCGTAGAGAAACAAAAGAGTGAACAAGCCATCACGCAGGATCGTAGAGAAACAAAAGAGTGAACAGGCCATCACGCAGGAAAGTGTGCAGACCATCATACGAGATCGAACCAAAGACCTAAGACTGACAGGTGCAAGTACACTCCGGTACAGAGGCTCTTGATAGTATGCTATACCTTGCCTTTTCGCCATGGTGGGCTCCACAGATTCGAGTCCGTTTGTCGACGTAAAATGTCTACGGTGGTTGAGATGTGGCGGGAGTGGTTTTTACGGGGTTAAAGTCGCATTAAAGTGATATAGGCCCACCCTTGAGTACGAAGTTAAACGCCAATCAAATAAATAGACAAATGTTCGCCTTGATAAAACACAGTCACATTGTGGCCATCATGCTATATTATCCCAATTCTCTCCCATTTGACTGTCCATCTCTCCAGATGAACGGCTCGATTGTAGATCAAAATATAGATTATATGAATCAAATCAATGTCCGTTCTTACGAAACTATACGCATTTGATCGTGGTGTAGTGATGTAGAAAGTGTCAGATTTGTCAAGGGTTATAAACTTTGACATATATTTGATTTTATCGCATTTATTCATAATCAATACTAGTTGATTGTGTGGCGAATTAATCATCGGAGATTGACTAGCCTCGCTAGTGGTTGGTATATGACTATTAAGTCTGACCGGGGGCTAATTTATTGCCATACGCATATACTTACAATTCTAGCTGACACCAAATGCCATACCAGCACCACACATAAACTCATTCGTTTCTGATTTTACTTAAAATATTTCATGTATACCACGTTGACCGACCTTTTCTCATTCTCTCTCTGATGTCGTTACTGATTATTCCCGCCATTTATCACGGTACCATACGATTTGACTTTACTGTAAGAGAATTTCCTCCCATTTTCTCCTATGTACTTTATTGATCTACTCTTTGGTTGAAAATCCTCCATTAATGAGAATATATTCATTGTGATTAATAGCTGGCAAACTGACAGACGTATGGGGTTGAACTTTTTATCACCAAGTAGGCCTATGGTGTTTGGTACTTTAAAAAACTTACTCTGTTCTCATGTAAAGATGAAACAATATTTACAATAAAGCCAGCTGGCTCAACGTTGGGCGAAAATGAATAAGTTAACACTTTTATTGACATTTAAGTTCGCAAAATACATAACAAATCTATTTTACGTAGTGAACATACATCAAAGAAAGGCGTGCGTGGTATTTATACTTCAAAGAAAGTAGTGCGTGGTATTTTATACTTCAAAGTATTAATAAAAATGATTGTGTGTAAAACAGAAGATATGATATGCTATGCCGTTTTTTTTATTATTATATCTTAGTCCTCAAAGACAGTAGAGTCCTTAAAGACAGCATGGCCTAGAGGACAAGGTTTGCTTTATTCGGTTCTAGGTCATATCACGTTTACGCAGTTTGAACTCGCGGCTTTTTTAAAAAAGGAATTGCCTAATTTACCTTATCAGTGATTACATTAAACATATGAATAAATACATTTAAATCTTATACAAACAATATTTTCTCTAAATTAAAAATTCTTACTAAAAACTTGCGTATTTCAAAAGCCTATTGACTTAGACCAATTGTATAAAGTATCCCTTTAATTCCCTCAGTAAATAAAATTCCCTTAATGATTAGTTGAATCAAAGCATTAAGTATAGTATTAGGCCTAATGTATGCGATATGCAGTGAGCGCATTATGAAAGAGAGTCTGTGGAGACCGGTTAGCTTAGAGAGAACTATCCATACTCCTGCTAATGAGAAAATACGGGCATTAACAGTGGCCTAATGTCTGCTGATGGATTTTCCACAATACCAAACTACAGCTGGTTTTATTAAATCATTATCTTTAAATACAGCAATAGGGTTCGGTTTTGTATTGGTTTCAGATCAAAGTGATATACAACAGGCTTGATGCAGTGTGGTAAATACCGAGAACAAGGGATTTGCAGGGGATGTATTGCATGGCTAGATAATCACTGTATTGGTCTATACCCCTGGCCGTCCTGTGGTGGCCGTGTTGATTCACACTGGTCAATAACATATCATATCATGACCTGGAGTGGATGTAATGGTGCGAATGTAAACTTCAATGGCTAACAGATAACATTTGGACTATCGAAACGGCTCTTACATCTGGCGGATGGTCCCTGGGCTTTATAACCAATACAAAGTCACAGCATGTCAGTTTTCATCAACCACTACTGGTGCTGTCGTCACAATCATATCAAAGCGGAAAAACTATACGACTAATTGCGAGGCGAGTTCCAATTGAATTCCTTCTTTCCAAAAGCGGTGTAAAAATCGATAACATTGCGCATGACAAACAGGAAAGACACTTTAGCGCCTTTTTGAAGAGTTGAAAGAAAGCAAATAAAGTACAAATCGAACAACATAGTTTAAAAACAACCAAATATAAATTTGTCTCAATTTTTTTTTTTAGAAATACAGGCACATGAAAAAATGGCGAATATGCAATGTGTATTGTTGCAAATATGTTTTACATAGCTTCCCCGTCCCGTGGATCGATCACAAAATCTTCGAGAAACATAAACTGAATTTCTGCAGTATAAAATTTTGTTTTTATTTTCTTTCAAATAAAAAGTAGCGCCTTTAGGTTATCCAGAACAACTCGAGATTCAGGTCTATCTAGAAACTTGTCTCTGAGAAATGATCTAGAACATGAGACAATTTATCGACTTAGTGGAAAAGTGGATTAGTGGATATCCCTGTGCCAGTGGGATTACTCTTGACAAAAATATATACATCAAACTTGTTTTTCAGCCAAAACAATACCCGGAAGTTAGACTGATACAGATAATTATGTGGTAGCCATTACGACGAGGTGGAAATAAAAAGTTTAACTAACTTAGTTTTTGTATGTTAAGTTTGAAAGAACGTTAACTTATAGACTTTTAAACAACTTATAATACCGTCAAATTCAGGTTTATCACAAGTCATTAAATATTGAAATTCTTTAATAATTTATCAATATATTTTAATGTCTCATCAAACCAATTAATATTAGGACTATTTAGCATTTTATTTCAACGGTTTCATTTAACTTCTGTGATATTTAACGGCCTTATTATTCTCAACCAACTTAGCATAAGTAGAATGTGGATAACGTATACCAGTAAGTAGAATGCACATAATAGAATATGAATTCGTTGAATGTTGTTATATTAAATACCGTTATATTAATATTAACTTAGGTAGGTTATCTGGAATAACACTCCCAAATAAACTAACGATGAAAACAAACATACATATACCTGGGTTGGTAATACAATGTATTAAAAATATCCCAATATGTTTTCCTTTTGAAGATGCAAGATAACATTTTATAATGTAGTAGAAAACTATAAATTATATTATGAAAAATCTACTCAATTCAATTATCATTGTAAAATTCTTTTTTCGGTTATAGACGAAAGAATGTTTTTTGGAATCTAGCAGATTTTTCTCACTTGCGAAATTTGATACCGATAGTAATAGTTGTAAGAAAATTGAGTTCGACAGAAACTTTCTGTACACGGGGGATGTTTGTAACCCTGTCTTCATTTCAACGTTTTAGTCATATATGGCACCCTGTTATGGCCGAAATACGCAATTGAAATAAGTATTGAACCAATGAAATTAATTCTGGAGTTGTGATGATAGCCGGCATTCCGTGGTCAGGAGAACACCGATAGCTTAGATAACCTTATTAACAACTTAATCTACCACTTTTTTCTTCAATATTAAATAAGATAATTTTACCCTATTAGTATCCACTATTAGCGTAGTATCTCAATTAACCCCGAGGTTGGATTAGATTTATAGATGGATCTTTAATAACTCTGCTTTGTCAGCGATCGGTTAATAAACTATCTAAGACATGGCCGTCTCTTGCGGAGAAGGAAACTATCAGGGGGGATAATTGCTGCTTTGTTATCCAGCTCTCGATTGTGTTGTATTTAGAGGCACTTCCAAGAATCTCATAAATACTCACAATTACCTGAGGAATCAGGGATTGGATTCTGAGAGTTAACAACATCAATAAACCACATCCAAGGTGATAATCAATCAGACATAACCACCAGGCAACGTCTTCACAGGGAAGGTAACAAAGGTACGGCTTTCCTACCTTGTATTTGCTTGTAAGATGGTTTTCTTTGGTGTAATTAAGACAAATCATCAAAATACCGAATGCTAAGCTTTGTTTTACGAATTGCCCTTGACATAATAACCTGAAGCGACCTTAGAATATATAAGTTATAGGCCAACAATCGTTCTGATTTAGGCTCAAATCTCAATAAGTTAACAAAATAATGCCACACCCTTTGAATTGATCGATTTTGAAACTACATCCAAACTTAACATAATCACATACATATTTCTCCCTCTAATTCACTTGTTTGTGATGGGTTTCTTTCTTATTTTTCATTAATTTACTCAGTCTGTGCGGTATAAGAAATTATAATACGTTTCTATCATCTGTCATAAATTCTATATAACCTCCCTTCAAATGGTTAAAATTCTGTTGTTTTTATATCGCGCGCCTGTCGTTTCCATGCGAACAATAGTCGGCTTTTATTTGTGAATCGATTGCCGTTCCTTGACAAAAAGATTCGGGAAAAATTGCGTGGATATCATCTCTGAACTGAATTGATCCTTCTCAAATCTGTCCTACGAGTTAATTTTATTGTTAATATGAAAAATAATTCGGATTTTCAAATTATGTTTTTTCTTCTTATAATAATGACGAATCAACAATTGTTGAGGTAATTTACCGACGGTTGATCAGACGTCTCGCTTTTATTCCGGGATATTGTGAAATTACAATAAATACGAAAATTGTCAACAGAACTTTTGGCCTCTGTCATAGTGAGGTTTTGCTCATTTTCCGTTATGTCGCTCGCTTATTCTGGCTTTTCGACCTCGCCGCATTTATATCCAGCCATCCTTTGTGTCACCGAACATAGAGGTAGTTAGAAAGAATGCTGATTTAAACAGTTGTTAGCTGATTCTTTAGTTATACAACGGCAATTATTCCTGGATTAAGCGGGCGTGAGTTACAGAGAACACATACAAAGGGTTTTTATCTGGGCAATAAGTGGCTTACATGAGCAATAACTGAGTTATATCACAGGGTTGTCATCAAAGATCATAGCACCATAGATTACTTCAAATATTAAAATTAAGCACCAAAAAGAAACGCACCATTCACATAACTGTTGATTATTGATTGCATTGAATAATTAAGATAACGCAGAGAAAGCATTTTTTTTTATTTGGGGCTGTTTTTCAAGTTGACTGGGATTGAATTGAACAGAATGAACCCCACGTGTGTAAAGTTTGAATCTGGACTACCTTCATCTGTATATGTTATGCCTCCTCACGATCAGTCTGTCTACAATACGCCATCCATCCATCATGACAGACGAATACCTGCCTCATGCATCATGATCAACCATCACGTCACACCTTTGTTTGGAAACCACAGAGTGTGCCAAGCGTTTCCTTCTTCACTTCCAAATCGGCAACTAAACAAAATCCCCTTGTTCCTTCTCTTGTTCATGGTCAGTCCTCTGTATGAAATAACTATTGAACACTTAACTATCTCCCTATATCGCTAGAATATGTTTTACATATTATTTTCCCTCTAAAGAGTACTCACAGCTATAATCCTACTACTTTATTCCCTTAGGGTTGCCGTCAAAAAGATTAGTATGGGGTCGTGTAAACTTGCCGCATATTTGCCTGTGTTTTTTTGTTCAGTTTTGTCGTTGTTTGGCTCATTGGTTCTATAGAATTGGATTTACTGGCAGAGCTCGCCGCAGCACTGACCAACCTTCTCAGTCCAGATAGCCTCTATGCAAACCCTTTCCATCACTCATCCTCAGTCACAGACGTATTTCAGCAGTTGCGAGGTAAAACGCAACAAGCGGAAATTTAGAGACGTTAATTATTTCTTGATTTGCATTTTTAGCGTTAAAGCTGATAGGGGCTGTTTGTAGAGGGTGGCCTTACTATTACAGCTGTTACGGATTGACAAGCAGTGGAAACAACCTTCCTTATTGACGGCTTATCAAGCTGTTGTCTTCCACTCACACAAATAACCAATAAAAAGAGACCTGTCTAATAAGTTCACATTTTGACCTCGACGATAAAGGTTTACCACATCAACATTACAAATTTTATGAGATTGCCAGTCTCTAAATGAGGTAAAAAAACGAAGCACTAGGCAATAAAGCCAGATTGGCTCGACATTTGCCTTCATTTGTGAAATTTGTTGAGTTAACAGCCTGCAATTGTCTCTCAAGAAAGTTCTCCGTATCTTAAGACTAAATAGGTTTATATCTGATTGACGGCAGTAGTTTCGGGACGACGGAGTTGTTGTTGGGCACGTGTTTGTAAAGAAAGGACACGGGTAGAAGACTAACTTTGGCAAACCGCTGAGACAGCGAGGAGTGGATTTATTGAAGGTAACACCCTGGACAGTCTACTATTAATCTTGACATTCCCACGACCGAGCTAACCAGGGCTGGTCACTTAGCTTGAGTCAGGATTGAAAACAGTGAAGCAATATGATATAAAATCAGTGTTCATTTGGTTGGCAGTCGCTCCCACTCGGGCAATCGCTGCCTCTCTATTATGGTAGGTGGACAAATGAACAACTCCATCTATTGGCTGTCAAAGCAGACACGTGACCACACGCGCGAGCGGACTGTCTGGTCGTCTGCACAAGTCATTGAAAGAGTGGGTTAATTTGGCGGGCTCATTTACAGCATATCTTCATTATATCGTCTGAGTTTGGGAAATAAGGGAGGAGAAAGAATGTATCTGATGAAAGTCCGTATAATTTTACTCTGATCCTCGGAGGTCTGTGTAATCAACTAAGTTAGTCACGTGTACAATGATTGCTTGTTATCCCTCGAAGTGCACATAGAGCCTGTGAAAACCGCTTCATCAATTCTCAGATTTTAAAGAATGGGAGTAAAATGGCGACAATTCTCTCGCTGAAGGACAGAGCTTTGATGCCCTTGGGAACTGCGGCTTTGTTCTTTGTGGTTTTCAAAATTTACTGCCATTTTTTTCAGAACAATAAGCACAATACTTGCAAGAAAGCGCTGAAAATTTCTTATTTCTTTAAAGGTGAAAATAAAGTGAGATTGACTTGGGTCATATCCGCTATTATGAAGTTTAGCTGTCGTAATGACTTGACTTGTGTCGCAATCGCTCAGTCTTTATAGATGTCAATTCAACTGTTTCCCCGGAACCTGAACCAACGGAAATGCGTCTCTTCTCCAGGCAAAGTATACGCTTCACCTAACAAACAGTTATCGTGTATTGTTTCGAAAAATGGCCAGAAACTTTAACGCATTTATGAAGAGAACTTCAGAAATCTAGAAAGACTTGCTAACGAATGGTTATTGCGATTTACCGGATGAGCCACATATCCATTACCAACCAATTTTAACAATTCCCCAGTGGAACCCAGTCAATTTGAAACGATTTTTGTTATATACACGGACAGCTGTATAGATCCATTTACATTTATAAATAAATGAATATACCTTAATAACTGCTTAGGACATTTATGTGGGAAAAAATACTAATGACTCCTGAAGACGGTTTGATCGATAATTTGAATTGTTGAGTCAATCAGGATTTTTTTTTTCGTAGTTGTTACTACGCCTTATTAAAGCTTCTCGGAAGTAGTCAGACATTAAGTGGCTTTGTATATATTGTGTACTCTTAAGATAACATCAATTCAAAATATACGGCTACATATATGGCAGCTTTTATTTTTTATTTTTTATTACATGTTATTATATTTATGCCCACGTTATCATTATCACACGTAATTATTGTCCCACAATATCAAAACAACAAATAAATATGTATCATAATTACGCTGTTTCTGAAGAGTAAGAAACTGATGACTTTATTATTTCAAAAGAATCTATAGGAACTTGAAATGTTTGTTGCGTTTCTGCGTGTATATTTGACAAGAATTGAGAAGGACGAAACAAAAACAAATTCATAAATAATATAGAAATGACATACGTAATTATGAATACCTATGCGGTTTTACTGTTTATTTTTGTTAAATTTACATGCATACGGTATCAAATTTGTTTTTGAATTAACGCGAAAGTCATCTCTAGAGAAAATTACGAGGATGTTTTTCGAGTGCACGCAATAGACGCTTATAATTTCGTTGCATATAAATTTATTTTCATGCTTAGGAAAATGTATTAAAAATACTAAATTCTAAAATACGTAATATATTTAGATGTTTAGGTATTTGGTCACACTCTCTATGTTTTTTTATTTTTCCCACGCCAAGTTACTTTATTTTGGCCACACCACGTTCCTGTATGGAGGACCTTTTCAATTCGGAGGTCTAGTGCCACGTGCCGAGTTATTCATAAACAAATATTGACTGTAATCTTAAACACTAGCTCTGCACCGAAATGTATTTGTACAGGGGCCTGTGTGTATTTGCTGACGATCTTAACAAGTGCCCTGATCAGAAAAGCCGTTTTATCAGTCGAGTGTCGTTTAAAGGAAGTACAAACCACAAGCACACATAGAGATTAAGAAGGTTCGGGAATCGAGTGGCTTGGCCGCCAAAAGATCCGCAGTCATAAGTAGGTATTATTTTATCTCGAAATTGAACGAGATTTAATTGAACTTTATACCTGACATTTACCAACATTATAAAAGGGCATTGAACATTTTTAATTACATCGAAAAAAGTGAAATAATGTTAGTGATTAAATATGACAAATTAGTTGAAATAATCTTTATCATTGCAATGATTGTGGCTACTTGAGATAGAAGCCAATTACACAAAGTAAAACATAAATAAAACTAAAATATTAATATATGGATAAGAATAAATAATTACAAGACAACGATCTGTCAAGGTTTGTGTAGATCTATTCGGCAACACTTGAAACTGCTTTGCTGAGGTTGAATGCCTTTTTTAAAACTTAACTGAGCATCATTGGAAACGAGTCTGTAGACAGAAAGCTCCTGAACTATGCTCATTTAAAATTAGTCGCCTTTTGTCAGTGTGAATGAGAAATTAGGGCTGATCTAATTTGATGTCACAAAATGTTGTTTATTGTGAGTAAGCCGAAACTAGAGAGTAACAATGGATTCAATAACTTAAAATTAGCAAATTTCCCCTTAGAGAATATAGCCAGGGGACAAGAAACAGATTTCGAGTTGCTCTTTGTCTCTACCTATTCCTTAATTTAATATCCACACTTTTTGGCCACCCAACCGTTAACTTTGACAAACATAACCTCATTTGGATAATTATGTGGGCAATCCAACTGTACAACTATTTACTAAGACACATTTTTTTGCAAAAATTACAAGCGACATGCAGTCCGTTGGGTGCATTAATTGTTGATATTAGATTATATACATATATGGGTTCTGCTCAAGCATATTCAAATAGTTGAGATAACGAATTATAGGCTTTGTGTTTGTGGACACAACACATAGACTTTCTCGTCGATCTAGAATCTGTCAGAAATTGGTAACTAACGGATGATCAATCAGGACTGCGAGAAGCAAGTAGCGGAGATTCATCAGGGTTAACAGCCCCATTGTGACGGTCAGCTCAACAAAGACCATCAGATATCCACCGGTCCATGGACAATTAGAGTCGGTAAAACAAACCAATTATTACTAAATAAACTAATACAACAGACAGTTTAATCAAATCGAACTGTACACATACAATCAACTGCATGGGTTATTGATTATCTTAACAGCAGAAAGCCTTTGTTTCTCAATGTGGCTGTATACATTGTATTTCTGCCTACTGATTGAATAATGGAATATTTTGTGACTTTGTTTGTCGATGCATTGCCAGCTAATAATACTGACTATTAAAATAAACAGAGGTCAATGTTATAGAATGGATATGGTCACTACACTCCACATCTGTATATTGTTATCTCGTACATTAATGGCTAGAGATCACCTATCTAGGCCTATCGCTTTGGGCTTGTTTCTCTCACTCCAGTTTGCGTTTGCGCATGAAAGCAACTCCCTGGAAAAATATTTCAGCGACTTGAAGGAAAGGGCAGTATTTTTTCCGCCGATAAGAAAATACTGGTATTCCAAAGTGCAACGTAAAACACCAATCAAGCCAAACTAAAACAATAATCGTAAATGGTTTGCTTATATCGCTTTTCCCAAATCCCAGGATGATTGCTACATTGTAAAAGCCTGTAAATATTAAGTAGTCGTTGATGTTATTTCAAGAAAGTCTCAAATCTTCTTGCTTTCTTCATTTACGCATTTTTTAATTCAAACTATGAATAATATTTTTTTTCTAATAAAATATGAGTATAGTGTGAGCTTTAATTCAGAAGGGTTTGGAGCTCAAAAGAAACTGATTACTAAAGAAACGTTTTTCATTCCAAAAATAGTATATTTTCTGATTTTATACACCGAAAATAATCTCAAAAAATAAATTGTAGCAAGGAGTTTATAATATAGCTTGTGTTGCATATTATTTTCCCTGGCGTAACGTCGATAATGCCTTTCTTAATGCACTTACAAATATCACCCAGATGCTTCTGAAACTCGGGAGTTTCTTTCCTGATGATGAACTTTTTCCGATGTAGAGGGCGCTACAATCGGGGTCACCAAAGTTCAGGCGTTCCATTCAAGATAAAGAGTAGTGGTGGATGTTGAGAGGAAGTCTTGATGAGTTCAACCGAAATATGGCGGCGGTTTGACCATCTAAGAGAATTAGCGATGGGATCCGTTCGTTTGGAGAGGCGAGGTTAACAAGGGGTCATATACAAGTATCCATTTTTTCCTATCTTACATTGCGTCAGAAATGTGCAGTTTTCCGCTTAGCTGATTTCTGAAGGACTTGATAATTTAAAAGCTCTGCTCCTCTTTTGTCCCAGTATTCCTCACGCTTGTCTGCACGAACTGTTTAACTAATTACAATCTCTACTACTAATTAACAAACAAGAGCCAAGATAAATCTCTAACGAAGCCAAATGAATAAGAGCATTATCTTAAGGAATATTATCTGCGGAGAAGCTTCTCTCTAATTATCCTCCTATATAAAAGTAGAGAATGAAGCTTCTCTCAGCTTACAGACTTCGTTAGAAAAAACATATTTATTGCTAAATAAATCCCCACTTCATTAAGCCATCTAAATAGCTTCGCCGTGTTCTATTGTCATCAGAAAGGTGTTTTCGTGAGGCTCTTTAAAAAATAAATTCTTTGCTGTATCGCCTTTCAAAATTCACGCTATATATTCTGGTAGTAGTCCAGACGATCGAGTTAAAATATTTGAGGTAAACACAGCATTACAGTTAATTAAGCCATACATTAGTGAAACAATGTGTCGTTCAGAATCAGTCTCAGAACTTTCCATTTCAATTGTGTATTAGCCTGAATTCGCAGTGTTGTAGGGCAGTGCGGTGCGAGACCGTGACAAAAACAAGAATGTTAAGGGGTGTTTTGTGAGATTGTGACACTAACTAGATTATAGGACTGTGCGGTGTGCAACCGCGACTGAAACAAGATTGTAGGGCGGTGCGGTGTGAAAAAGTGACACAAACAAGATTCTAGGGCGGTGCAGTGTGAAACCGTGACACAAACGAAATAGATAATTAATGGACCTGGTAAATGCGAGATTACATCATATTTAAGAAAGGCTAGACCAAAGTACATAAGTTAAGCATTTGCTCTTGATATGTGTTACGGGTCTTTTGTTTAGCTATTTCACCTGTCACCAGCGTGACAATTTAGGTGATATAACCACATAAATTAGACCGAGTATGAAAAGTGTTTATAATATGGATAACTGTATCATTAAGTACTGTCATGAAAGTTATGATGGACTACACATTCGGTTACTGGTGAAGTAAGTGGGCATATTATCACCACCTGGCACCCAGAGGACGAAAGGAACGACCGCCGACGTCAACAAATGGTGACAATAGATGAGAAATGAGAAACAAAAAAATCTCATTATCAAACAATTATCATTTACTGCAAACGTAAAACGCAAAAGTTCTGTCCAGTAAAAGAGATATAGTTTTAAAAGAAACACGAACCATGTCAGTCTTAAGTGCGGAAACAAAGATATATAGATTAAAACCGCGAACAATGTCAGCATTAAGAGGAGTATCGAACATATATATTCACAGCAAATACCTATATGTTTTTGTTTATTCAACAATTATTCATCAATATTGTAAAAATGTATAAATGTAAATGAAATATAAGCTGGTTCTTTAAAAAATGCTTAAAAATATATTGAAACAAGCATTCACAGAAAACTCGAACCATGACAGTATTTTGTGTAGTAACAAGGATACAAATGAAAAAAAAATTGGAACCATGACAGTATTTTGTGTAGTAGCAAGGA
>JAVFBZ010091987.1:28709-42444 GCA_032466195.1 Katharina tunicata | reverse complement strand
ATAAAAGTAGGACCACATCGACCACATGCTTTGGGATAAGTCGTACCATAGTAGGACCACATACTTTGGGATAAGCCGTATAATAGGAGGACCACATCGACCACATGCTTTGGGGTAAGTCGTATAATAGTAGGACCACATCGACCACATGCTTTGGGATAAGTCGTATCATAGTAGGACCACATACTTTTGGATAAGTCGTATAAAAGTAGGACCACATCGACCACATCCTTTGGGATAAGTCGTACCATAGTAGGACCACATACTTTGGGATAAGTCGTATAAAAGTAGGATCACATCGACCATATGCTTTGGGATAAGCCGTATAATAATAGGACCACATACTTTGGGATAAGTCGTGTAATAGTAGGACCACATCGACCACATGCTTTGGGATAAGCCGTATAATAGAAGAACCACATCGATCACATGCTTTGGGATACGTCGTATAATATTAGGAACACATTGACCACATGCTTTGGAATAAGCCGTATAATAGTGGGACCACATCGACCACATGGGATAAGCCTTATAATAGTAGGGCTACATACCTTCGGATAAGCCGTATACTATTAGGACCACATCGACCACATACTTTGGGATGTGCCGTATAATAGTAGGGCCACATACTTTGGGATAAGCCGTATAATATTAGGACCACATCCTTTGGGATAAGTCGTATAATAGTAGGACCACATCGACCACATGCTTTGGGATAAGTCGTACCATAGTAGGACCACATGCTTTGGGATAAGTCGTATAAAAGTAGGACCACATCGACCAAATGCTTTGGGATAAGCCGTATAATAGTAGGACCACATGCTTTGGGATAAGCCGTATAATAGTAGGACCACATCGACCACATGCTTTGGGATAAGTCGTATAATAGTAGGACCACACCGACCACATGCTTTGGGACAAGTCGTACCATAGTAGGACCACATGCTTTGTGATAAGTCGTATAAAAGTAGGACCACATCAACCACATGCTTTGGGATAAGCCGTACAATAGTAGGACCACATACTCTAAGATTAGCCGTATAATAGTAGAGCCAAATCGACCACATGCTTTGGGATAAGCCGCATAATAGTAGGACCACATACTTTAAGATTAGCCGTATAATAGTAGGGCCAAATCGACCACATGCTTTGGGATCAGCCGTATAATAGTAGGACCACATAATTTAAGATTAGCCGTATAATAGTAGGGCCAAATCGATCACATGCTTTGGGATAAGTCGTATAATAGTAGGGCCACATACTTTAAGATTAGCCGTATAATAGTAGGACCACATCGACCACATGCTTTGGGATAAGCCGTATAATAGTAGGACCACATACTATAAAGATTAGCCGTATAATAGTAGGGCCAAATCGACCACATACTTCGGGATATTTGGGTTGACGCTCTTGTGGCCTCCTTCATTATATTGTCATAGACCACTTTAATTGGGACAGATCATTCTTTAGGTAGATCCGGTAAACAAAGTTAACCAAATCAATCACACCATTAGCGAACTACAGGTAATTAATGTCTATATGTCAAACACAAATTGCTTTGTATAGTTGTGTAAGTCTTTTGCTGATCATTTCCTCCTATAGACTGATAGATCGCCCGTGTTCAGCATGTCACTCGAAATATAATCAGTCAAAATATAAATAAATTGTCACTTAACTTTTGTGTTTAATGTAATTGGCTCTAGTTTATTGTAACGAAAGTCACTTTGGTTGTTTTTACTTCCACTGTTTTCCTTGTCTAATGTAAGCGCATTGCTTTAACCCGATCGTGTTCCTCAATGGTCTGACTGCTCACTCCACGACATTCAGCCAAACACAGATTGAACGATAAAGCCATTGGCGTACGTCCAAACAGTTTATTTCTCATAACAATTTTCTTACGTGATGATATAACGTTGAAACGACATTGCTTAAAGAGAATGTTATGTTTTATTTTACCCGCCCAAACAGTATTGGGCCGATTAGGGTAACATAGAACTGGAGATGAACAGACATGTTCAGTCATCAGCTCTATCCTATCTGATGACACGATAAGCCTCCTTACGTCTACGTTAATCAAACTATTTCCAATATGAAAGAAGGTGGCAAAAAGGGAAAGTATTAGTTGAGTACCGTAGTAATTCTATCGGTAGGTGAACTATTCCGACGAATAAAACAATCTGGAGAGATTTCCTTTTAGCAGCAGCTGATGGAGCCCTGAAGTCAGCTGCTCGTGCTAACAGCCCCGGAGTCTTCTTTCTGAGGGGACAGAGAAGTGGGGGCTTTTGATTGCAAACAGCCCTCGGGGTAGCAACGCTTTTGGTGAGAGCTTTACCACCAAACAGGTGCAAACACTCGTACTGGAAATGGAGCGGCTGAAGTTTAGTGTTTCACACTGGACTTTGACACAAGAGAGGCTCTTGGGTAAGAGTTCTTGCGAAGAACATGTGGGTTACTTTTACCACCCCAATAATTCTACCTCTCGTTCAGACCCAATCATCACACCGACCGTCTTCATCTCAAACATGAAGAGCCGTAAATCTCAATGAGCATTTGTTTATTTCTCAACATACATAAACTCTAACAAGTTACTGAATCTGTGCAGGGTGCAGACAATAAACACGTCAGACAGGTAGCTTTACGCATTTATAGTTGTATTAACTAGCTATCAACTGTTAACGAGATGTTTATAAAAAATCATTAAGCAATTGAAATTACACTTAATTGAATCTATATCGCTGATCAATCAATCAATCAATCAATCATTCGATCAAGCTGAACATGTCACATCATTTTAGTGAAAATGTGTATGTTTCTGTCTCTATTTGACCCTGAACACAGACCAGAAGTGAATTATATGAAGTATAACCCCGATGATTGTAGATGATGTATCTGTTCGATCGAGGAGGGATCATTGTTCCCGGGGCCCCAAGGCGCCAACTCAGCCGTATCGCTGACACTTTGGCTCGTTTCTTTTTCCCCTTTTGTTTTTTATTGACATGTTTGACTTTTTCACAACACGTGGGTATCATGAGATCAAGTCCCCGGGCCATCTGTTCGTGCAATTCCTGCTTTAAAACAAATAGTCCAGCGTTTTAATTAAATCACTAGGCGTCATGATACGAGTGCTTTTCCAGACTGTGTGTTGTGCTACAGAAGTGTCCTATTGAGGTGAAATGAATTCTATTTTTCCATCCGAGAGAGTCCATTTCCAAGCAATTCCCTCGTCTGATGCTGATACAATGTCCAATTGTTTTTGCATCACCGCAGTTTAATGTCATGAGGAATAATGCTGGGCAGTTCATTGTATTATATGATGAGAAACTGTCAAATGGTTTTAGTCTACCCAACCATTTCTGGATAGTTCTAATAGCTATTCTATTGTCCTTGGAAAATCTATACTGTCTAATAATATATTTATTTAAGTTAATGTTATCTGGAGCTTTGGCCCGTATTGCGCTTGAGCGATATAAAATACATCTTCAATATAATTGTATAAACTGGAATATTGCTTTGAGATCGATCAAGTGATTTCGCCGTTGAGGTCTCGTGCAGCACCGCCAACATTTTAACAAGTCTCATATATGAATGTGAATGGTTTGATGGAACTGAAACAACAATCAAAGTCGATACTATTTTACTTTGAAGTCAAAAAAGAGTTCTCTCCTTTAGAAATGAATCGTTATGTTCATCGGGCTAAGAAGACTTAACATTAGTTTTATATCTTATTGAAATTGACATGACAGTTAAATCCAAGAATAAGACAATGCATATTCATTGAATTTATATATGATTACCATATATATATATTTATTTATAAATGTAGAGAAAGCTAAATTTGTTTGCCTCCACCCGGATTAGAACTTGGGTCTCTGGCTAGCAGGGCCAGCACTCTAACCGATAGATCTACTATATATATATTTACATAAAACTGAGAATACAGTTCAGTATAAATGGATTAAGCATTTTATGGTGAAATACTAGCTAAATAAAAAACGTCTAGTACGTTCAAAGAATCGTTGCAAAGATGAAAATGAATAGTATTTTGACAGACATCGTATAGTTTTCAAGTGAAGAGAGTTTGCAATTCACCCGACGGACGCAAACTTTTAGAGGCCAAAGCTTTCTATCATTTGTAATACCTTCCGTGATAGAGATGCTACTGTCTGTGAATGTGACCTAAACTGTAGTTGTTCAGCTTTATATATTCCACTCCAATCATGTCCTACCCAAGCAGTACTAGTCACCGTGAAAGCAACCCATTGAAATCGCGTCATTCCGATCTGGTAGCCTAGTCCCCTGAGATGAAGAAGTCGTATTGAAGAAAGGACATGCACCGAGTTATGATAAAGCCCTGCCCAATATCTCACTTCATCAGCAGGGCAAAATCGACCCTCTGACATGCTGAGCTTTCCTCATTATAATTCCTTCTATTTATTCCCAGTGGTTTGTGAATGGGACAGAACCAGTGATTGATCTGAATGACTAAGACTTGTCTACGAGAAATTAGAACCATGAGTCTTGTCATCCAGGAAAAAGGTCCAACCAATGGCTCTCAGAGACTATCCCCATTCAATCCTGAACCTTTGATGTTCCTTCTGCCTTTCGACAAGCATTTGTGATTTCTTCATTTTTTGTCAAATGAAAATCTGTTTTATCAATAGCGATAGACGAATTGCTTCTTAAGCTATTTCGCAATTTCCTTTTTTGTGGCAAGGCTTAAGCTCTTCGTTTTCGATTTTTTTTTCCTGTCTCTTCTCTTCTATTACTATATGTAAGGCTGTGCTATGTACAACTATAATATCAACTTTAACAACTTTCTTGGTGCCAACAGACGAAGTGGTATGTCATTGTTTTAACTGCTTGTTACAGGACTTCAACTTAATTATCGGCTGCATGACGTCGATATTGCCGTCAAAGTGTAGTTTGGCCATTAAATTGGGGTTTTGTCGTTTCCATCGAATAGCTTTCCGATCGTTTTTGATGGCGTTAGTGTATCGTAATAACAATTTTCCTAGAAACACTATTTTACCCTGCATAATGGCTAAGAGAACGTTTGGCGGTAGTATATCAGTCAGTGGATTCCAGCACTGTGAGCACTAAGAATGAATCAGCCGCCACGCTCAATCATTTGGTGTCAATGCTGAGATGTAGCTTTTCTGGTCGAATTGTCACTTTGGCGGGTTCAGCTTTTCTCAATTGCCATCAAATCCCCTGACGTTTATATCAAGACCCTGTCGGCGGCGTCTGAAGATCGCCATGCCACAATGCAGTTTTGATGGATGAATTGTTTACGTTGATATTCTTTCCTAGTCAGACTGCTCACTGTCATTCAAACCACCACCATTCCTCTTGTCTATTGGACTCCTCTCCCACTTCTTATTGCACTTTTCCCAGGATCCCTGTAAACTCTGACTCTCATTATAACTGGCCCGTTAATCTTAATCAGTGTCACCACGCCATAGATTGCATGAGAACACTTGATCGATCTAAAACCAATTCACTCCATTGATAATAATACTTTTTTTATAAATAAGTATTACAAAACATGATGTTTTTGTTATAAACATTAAATTAATATTATCTGTATTTTATTGCGTACCATTTCCTGCTGGCTAGGTCAGAGTTAGTTTGTATTCATTTAGAATGTAACTGACAAAATAAGCTGCTGGTTGAACTTAATCGATTCTCGTTTGAACCGGCTTTGAAGAAACATTGCACAATCCTAGGTCGTTTGCCTGTTCAAATGAAATTAAGTGTGTTTATATGTTGACTGTAAACATAGCACGACAGCTGGACCCTTGACTTTTTAACTTGCTCTCTGTTACTCAAATTGACTTTCTGCTTGCCGGGAAAAAGGCTCGGATTAAAAACTGATGAGCTTTTCTGAGTATGAAGCTGTGTTGGCCCAGGGTTAGCGGGGAGAATTCCCATGTCGAGGACATAGCGCAGCATCCAAAGCACGGATGTAACTAAGACCTCTTGCTTATACATAATATATTTGCCAGCACCCTACTTCTTGGAAGATTTCCTTTCAATCGGCTTTGGCCTCTGTCTCAGGAGTAGAGGCCTTGTTGTCTTGGCTGCCACTCTTCTTAATTGGATTCAAATTAAAAACTGCCGCAAGCTGGTGTTAAATGAAAAAGGTCTTTGATAGCCTTAAACTGAGGCGTGATCATACATTATTAAGACGACAATAAACGATTAAAAACACAGCCAAGAGTAAACTTGATCTATTTTCGACCATAACTGACATATAAACACGTAAAGTCTCAGAAAAGAAGTGCTAAGTTTGATGATAAAACAAAGCAATTACTCCTGATTAGGGTTACAACTGCAATATTTGGTGGTCTTTTTTAACGAATCTCACAAGGGGTTAGGCTGCACTTTGTGCTAACATATTATGCCAGGGTTATACCCTCGCCTCTTCTTGCTCACCTCTCTCCCCTTTTCTAGTTTGCCAACACGAAACTCCGCATGCTACATGCGCGCTTAAAAAGTTCAAGAAAATGCTCTCTCATGGTATAGATTAAATTTTCCGAACTATGAACGCTATTTAGACTTAGATTATTTAGAGATCGTTAAGAATGACCGAAAGACGGCATGACATTTTCTGTGAATTCGGGATGATTTGGAGATTATGGTGAAATCCCCCGTTTGGATGGTTGTTAATGTTGCACCGACTTGGGAGATTCATCCCCCTTCGGGCTAACAGTGCCATTTTCTGCCGAGTGGATTTGTTGAGTGGCTCTCGTGACGGCAGGGGTGGTTGCACCTCTCCAAGGGTTGTCTGATTGACACAGAACAGAGAGATGGCCTTTTGATCAGCTATTACTGAGCCGAGATAATTAAACCACATTATGCCGGAACTCTTTGGGATCTGCTGTTGAAACCCGATTAAAACAGTTGGAGAGTAAACTGGCTTTGTTAGTGGAGGGAAATAGCATGACGTCACAGGTCGTGGCTGGAACCCTGAGTTATGCCTGGGGTTTTATCAACGACTCGATTAGCTCATAAGATTAACCGTGTTTAAATTGTCTCTTTCACTACTGGAAAAATGAGAACCAGCCCGTAATAGGTCTTAGCGAATGGCCCTCTTCCGTTCGGAGTGTTTGCATTTCAGATTTGACACATCTCTTATTACATAATCATGCCTTTGCAATTTGAATAACGAGCTTTTAAATCGGACTTGTCAGTTTAGAAATCCTGTCCCTTTTGCAAATATTCTCCAAACTTCAGAGCAGCTAACATGGTTCCTTCAACTTTATTTAATGTTTACGGATAAAAATGTTCAACTTTGGATGTGTGGTTTCATGTCGCAGTTGAAACCTCCCGTTTACCAGATCTAACAATCAGACATCTTCACAAACCATGGGAACGATGTCAGCCTAGATGTTTGTTTGTTTGCTTTATTTGATTTTGGTTTTACGCCGTACTTTAGAACTTGTTCAAGAGACCACATGTCATCTTGTCATTGCGGGTCCATTTTCACACTTTGTACGTTTATCGTGGAACTATAGTTCTCAATCATTCCACGATAGTTAAGTGCAAAGTTTGCATCTTGTTTGATGTGATGTCAAACTCCAAAATAAAGATTTGTAATTGCTATTAATGAGGTGAAAAAAAAAATCGGTCAATAGATAGTGACACACACGGTATTTACTTCTCAACGACTCAACTAAATGAGTTACAGATATGTAGGTCTATATTATCTCAACTCACTATGATTATAAGGGCACATATATTTTAAAGCTTTGTAAGACCATTTGTTGTAATGTTTAACAAGGGGTCTCAAAGCTCTAAATAGCATAGCTTGGGACCTCACAACGTCTAAAACCGGCACTGCTTGAAGTAGATCCTTAACTCGATACTAAGTGGCAAACAGCATTAGCAATAGATCACGTCGATTAAATGTGATTCCAGTCTGACTTGAAAGGCTTCGATCGATGAGCTTCGTGGACTATCGGAACTAGTAACGACTTCGATTGTACTGCTTTGCGATACCATATTACACTATGTTCTGCAATGCATTCTGGGTCACGTGGGAAGTGATCTGGCGAATCTGGAGGTGTGTACATCAGCTCTGATAATGACACCCTCAATAAAAATACACTTCGCAGATTTTTACGGACGCTTTCGGTGATTTATTTCTGTGGCACACGACTTAGTAACTGAGCACTTTAAGTTAGGGTAGCTCTCTATGCCATTAGCTGGTCGATATATCATAAACTCTACTGTGGACACTGTTAAAGAGGGCAGATTGCTAGTTTCACTATAGCTCACACATGTTAACGTTAAACAAGATGCCCAAGGCTGAAGCAGTTCGGAAATTTGTCGTGTGACCCAAACAACAGTACATTTATAAAGGTCAAAATTCTTCTCTCTGAATGCTGTATTACCCCCCAAATACTGTAACCCTTAATAAGACACAAGTTTGTTATTTGTAACCTCCGTAGCTATATCATGTTGACTTGGTTAAGTGTGTCCTTTATTAGTAATTGTAGTGTTGTAATATAATACAGGGTATGTATGCCCTGGTACACCTCACACCTTTCATGGTTTGCGCCCCAAAGAGGTATAGGGTTACTGTTATTTTTCAAGGGATTCTTTATAATTAGTAAAAAAAAAAACGTGAAAACGTGTTTATCTTTTAGTCTTTTTTAAAACTTAAAAATATGATTGTTTCATATCAAATTTCGAGAAAAAAATTCAAATCGATTTTCATATCCAATATATTTTGATTTATCGGTGCTTCAATGCTTGGTTTACTATAATTTGTAAATTAAAAATCACGTGGTTGCGTCGTCAGGGTTTCTCGAGATTAAAAAGAAAACCAGTCGAATGTAATGGCAGTACATCGTTGCTGTTGTTGTTATTGTCGTAGAACTGTTTCCGAAAAAAATGCTCTGGCGAATTGATCGTCTAAATTAAACTACAAAATGGCCAATCCAATACTTTAGAGTCAAAGACTCGGAGATAGAGAAAATGATTAGATTCCCTATTTTAGAATGGATTACAAGTTACTATAACTTGTACGACATTTAGATCACAAAGCCTGATAAGTGGGGAAATTGAACAGCCTCTTTTATTGCATTAATTTTGCCCAAATGGTTGGACTTGTAGATGAAGAACCACTATAAAATCCCTCAGTTTTGCGAAGTTCATCCATTGAGAAAAGGTATGAAAATAATTATTGAGTATTATGTGATACCTTGTATGAAAAAGGGGCCTTTGAGCTTTGGAAAGTGTACAAAATACATATAGCATGTCCACCTACTTTTTGAGCTGCACTTTCGAATAGGATAGTGTCAAAAATCTCCAAGGAAACAGTATAACGGGCTGAAATTTCAAATGAGTCAAAATTCTGTTTTAGTTTTATCTACAAATGAACTATTGTTATAATTCACAAGGTATTATATCAAAGATTATCTGCAATCATCTCTCGCTCGACACTCTATGGCGGAGGGTTGTAAGGGTGCAGAGATCCTTATGGTGGTTCTTAACCTATAAGTACAGTGCGTGGAAGTGACGGTGTATGAGCTTTCGTTTTCTCAGGTCGGACTGCATGTCATTCTCGCTCTTCGATCTCGGCATACTAAAATAAGCTCGTACCTTTCTAGGAATTGACAAGAATACCAGGACTAATGTAATGACAGGCTATCCTTGTTGTTGTTTTAGCAACGTTTCTGTCAAAAGTGCACTAGCGAATTAATCGTTTAAATTTTACTACCAGCTTATTGGAAATAAAACAGAAAAAAAAAACGTTGTCACAGGATCGATTCAATTTGAAGTCTGTAAAAGGCAGAACAAATAGATAAAATCCTGAAGCAGTACCATCTAATCACATCTTAACTTGCTCGCTACAAACAGCAGAGGGACAACTCCTTCTAGGCGAACAACAAGATGGCCAGTCAATACTTTAGAGTCAAAGACTCGGCGGGAGGGAGAAGGGTTTGATGCTCTATTTTAGAATGCGAGCTCGGTTGATATTATTGTCGTCCGACCTGAGGCAACTCGACCTAGCACATCCTTACGCATCTCGCCCTGTGCTTAGTATCTCTCTATTCATTTACTGCCAATGTTATTGTGTAAAATTACAGATACACGTTGTATTGGATGATGCTATTATTAGAAACATTGACAATGTCCCGAGAAATTTTACAGTGTTAGTGGTGAGTCTGAACAGCTGTCTTTAATCCGAATGTGTTAGCAATAGCGGAAGCGTATCTCTGGCTGTTCTGTTACGCCTGTTCTCATTCTGGTATTGAACAAAAAATCCGAGTCTAAATTTCATCACAAGATAACATTGTTCAAGAGACTCACGCGCAACTGTTATTCTAAGTGCATGCGCCATTGCCTTTGAACTTGGTAGAGTCTGTCGTCTGTTGTGTCGCTGATTATCAGTTGAACGCGGCTGTTGTTGTCGCTGAACTTCAAGTGCCTACGTCATAAATACTAAGTCTTGTTTAACGTTATCTCATGAGCTATGTGCCATTGAACAAATGCCGCCTGCAGTTTGTTCAAAATTAATAGCATGGTTCCTATATATCTGCTTCCTTTGACTCCAATGTTTATATTCAGATTGTAACCAGTCAGTAGGTTTCCCATAAACTCTTCTGCTGCGCCTGAAATGGCATTCTGTCTGGAGCGGCTGATGAACTGTCAGAAATAATCTAACGTATTTAGCAGTAATTAATATTATATGGTGTGGTAAAACGTCAAAACATTACACTTTGCTCCATCAATAACAAACATACCGAATGTTTACATTTTATGTCGAGAGATTTGAGCCCTTACATTTTAGCAAGAAATATATCATATACCTCATCCTCTCGTGCTTAAAGCCTACTGTGATCTGAGCCTAGAAACAACACAGCATTTCTCAGTTTAGCTAAAGACACGACGCCATCTGGTGTAGATTCAGAGTTAAGGTGTAACGCAAGGGAAAGAACCCTCGTACCCAGGCCATTTATTCACCCTTTGTAGTGACTGGTGTTATTGATGACAAACACTCCCCGAAAGTAAAGCGGGTCGTGTGCCCAAGCTGCTATTCATTTGTGTAAGAGATGAGATGGAATCGAATCTATGAGCGGATGAAATATGAAATCGTCTTTGGTACCTTCTTATAGATAGTTTGCCTCGGCTTGAAAATAAGGCAAGAACATAGGGATCAGTAAGTGAGATCAATTGGGGTATCACGGCTGGATTGAATAACCAAACTATCTGGAATAATGAAAGAATTAAATTAATATACGCTGAGTCAGTCAATAATTAAAAAGAAGCTGTTTGTTTTATGTGGCAGATATAAATAATAATCGTAAAACACCGCTTTTTAAAGGCACACAAACAGAGATTTTGATAAATGCTACACTGAGTAACGTCCCTTTCCTTGTTGGGTTGGGAATCTGCATGTGTGAATTACAGGACGTCTCAATATGACTCTCATTATGTAAGTACCACCGTCAGACTTAACTCAGCCGACAATTCTGATCACCTTAAAGTACGCTTCGGTTGACTGACGAAGGAAGGCGAAATAAACAAATAAATGGGTTACCAAAAATGAAATATGTTAAGAAATGTGATTAGCTATTTTAAACGTTAAGAATTAGACCTATATGTAATCTGCAAATTGTAATCATCTTGTTAATCGGGTAAACATTATTTGTCTGAGAATTAACAATGCAGATATTTTCTTTGCAGTTTAATTGTTTACTTTAGCTTTTAAGAATTTTATTTTGTACAAAGAAAAGGTACAACATCTGTATTCTGTCTATAAGCTTGAGTCTCGTCACGACTTTCCATGTCAAATATCAAGACAATATCAATATTAACCACAGAACTTAAATAACATTAAATTTATCTTAAAATCACTTATTTACAAAATCGATTGACAATTTAATACATTTTAATTCTTTTCGAAAACCTTGTCATTTAGAAATCTTGTAAACAACTGTCTGCAAATGTTTGTGAGTGTTGTATGAATGCAGATCCCCTCATTACGCTGGCCTGCTTTTCTCAATGAACTTTGATCGAATTGCAATAGGACACGCTTGTCAAACAACAGACAAGAGGTTTATAATTTAAGACAACCGTTAATTATTGAAGTCAATTAAAGCCGCTCAATTGTTAATTATTTTCAATAGATAATTAAAATGAGCATTGACTTTGATGTTTGCACAGCATCTAAATGCACATGTCGGCAAAGTGAGAAGTCCTTTGATCTGACTACTGAGCTGAAGGATGCGTCTGATAGCCTTATAAGTGACGTGACAGGCGGAAGAAGAGCAGGGCGTCATGATTGCGTAAACCAGGCTGGCTGATATACGTGGGATTAGCGTTCAAAGTTCCACATCCGACAGATCGACAACGAGATTAGAAACCATGAAATGTTCATGTCAGTATTGCATTACTATGTGCTTTTAAAAGATGGGGCTAAATTAAGATCAGAAACTGGAGCTACCAACTTGAAAATATAGAAACCTGGAGAGACGTGTTATAGTTGATTTGCCCCCGGGTGTCGCCTGTTTTGACATGGAGACTTAATTTCGCACTAATCTGAATTAGTTGTTGAAGACATGGAGAGAAATAGGGCGGAAAGAAGAATGAGCGGCCATCAGCACTGCGTGGAATTTTTTCACAAGATCAAAGAGAAAGCGAAAAAACAGATTGTTAGTGAGTGTTGTTGCCGGAAAGCCTGGACGGTGTACAAATGAAGCCTGTAGCCGAGAGGCAAAACGCTGACCTTGTGGATTACCTTCCGCGTCAACCCAAATTAGCTTTAATTAATTGATTTTCTTACACGTCAACTGTAGATGACAATAGAACAAATATAATATAACGATTGGAGTTTACTGTCATATTCGTCCCTTTCTTAGCATTTTGGGTGACATTTCAAATGGTATTTTCAGGCCCTTGTCTAGGGGACCCTATAAAGACTCATTGCTTATAAGAGATTTTACCATAATTGTGACAAAAAGTATAAAAGTGACATACATTTTTACATCTTTTAACTCGTGGGTCCAATGTTCTAGACATACACTTATATCATCTATGATCGTCTTTCTGCAAGATATCCATACATCTTAAACACTGGGCTGGATGGAGAGTTAGGGTTTGGAGTTAGGACACAGATACTATATCATCTCTATACCATACACATCACACAGATACTATATCATCTCTATCCCATACACTCCGCACAGATACCATATCATCTCTATACCACACACTCCGCACAGATTCTATATCATCTCTATACCATATACTCCGGAACAGAAAATCGAACGACCAGGGTTAGTTATATGTTTGGTAATAAATACATCTATAATTGACATTCTACTTGAATATCATAGATACATCCGCACATTATAAACACATTTGCTCGTTGCCTAGGCAAAATATTGGGTGTACTTTATATTATATATTTTAGACTATGTGAGCCTCAAGGCCCAGTCCGTCCACTGACAAATCTAGTTTAATACACAAGCAGGCCTAGTGTCATTCCGAACACAAAGATTTGATGACGTTTCCACACTTTATTGTGTCATCATAAGGAGTGTAAAATGATGATTATGACATTATAAAGTGTCGTGGAGCGAATGTGAAGCTCTTAGTGTTCGGAAATACATTTTTGGTGTTTACCTTTGAATGCAGAAATGTATTATAGGCAACCCTCTTTACCTTTGAATATAATGTGTGTAATACTTTAGAAAAGGTTAGGTCCAAATTAAGCAGTGGT
>JAVFBZ010091987.1:4659-17853 GCA_032466195.1 Katharina tunicata | reverse complement strand
TTTTGAAAATGTGCACTGATATTTCGTGTGCCCATTACTGCATACAATTCTATCTAGGCTTTCAAGAAAAGCTCGGGGTTATTCAGTACAGATATGCATTTCTATGTTGATGTAGATTTCGCCTGTGGACACGACATGTGTGGGATAGAATGTAACGTACCGTACCGTGCTATTCTTCTTTATCATCCATAGTTGGACCTACGATATTGTATACACAAGAAAGCACTACCAACGTTTTTAATTGTGGTTTTGTGGGAAACTGCGACGAAAACAATATAAAATCTGACACAGTCTGAACCTTTAAACGCATCATTGTGATGTGCGTGTGTTGTGTAGTTGTTGTGCGCAGCTCGTCTGACATCGCGAAACGTGGCAAACAATGGCTGCTGTCAAGGCGATCTGTTTCTACCACACTTCATGTTTGAGGTTTACTAGATAATTTTACCTCTACACTTTGAAGCACGAATCTGACACGTGTGTTATCTACGGCGCTGTTGTTGGGCCTTTTTGTAATAAAAATCGCTTGAGCAAATGTCTGCATTTCGGGATTATAGTTCAGTGAACGAGCGTCTGTCGCACTGTCAAAAAGGCTTGCTAAGATTTCATTTTCAAGCCACGCGTCACTATGGAGTTTTGTTAAGATATAACAATCTTAATTGACCCCTTGACCTAGTCCCGTTGAATTACCCGTCAATTAGATGTTCTTATCAGCATTGCCTACTTAAAATGATAATGTTTGTTCTGTTTTTCTGGATATCGTGATCTCTCTATGTCGATTTTTAACCAATCTTTAATTCTTTTACGTACATAGCAACAGCATTTCTTAATAAATAATCTTTGCAGTTGTCTGTAAATTGTTACGTTATTTCATCGAATCCACCGATTACCAGGTCAGACTCACTAAGGTCCACATCTTCAGATATTCACAACGTTTTCTTGTCATATTGTTCACAATGTTCTGTGAAAATGCACACTTTGAACAGCTCATGCTTTTTACGCCCTATCGTCTTATTTTGCGACCAGTATTTCCGTTAAGTGGGCGCAGGTATACCTGAGAACTCCTCCTCACAAACTAACCGCGGAACTACGCCAGTGTGTCTTTCCCATGTGTTTCAAGTTTTTTTTAACGGCACTTGTTGTTATATATTTGCCTTGGGGAAACACGCTAAGGAGTATCTCATTTATGATGGTCATAAAATCTAGTTTGATTGCTTTGGAGTACTATCACCATTGTTTGGCGGCTAGTTGAAAAAACATTGATTGAAGAGACCGTATCAATAGACAGTCTTCCCTGGTCGTAAAATACTAAACCATAAACTTGTTCGACACGGACCTAAGTGGGCTTTTTTGTTTGTAAGAACAAGCACATTTCCTCCTTATACTTTCCCAGCCAATGGAAGTACGTCGTAAAGGTGTTGCTTTTACAGTTTTACCTGAACATGGATAAAGTGTGCTTCGGTACTTAGTTCATTACATGAGCCACTTCGAGATCGACCAAAACTTTCTTCCCCCAAAGTGTGATAATCATGTCTATGGAGGTCTATTCTGTATCTTAATTAGTCACTTACAGTTATGTACTTACGGGATCTCCACTCATGCTATTCTCGATCTTAAGGCGTAAAATGATTCTGTGTCCACTATCTCTTTAATGAGCTGTTTCGTGAATCACCTCATTTTATTTGGGTGTGTATCTGTTCGATATGTTTGAGATTCTATTCATTCAATTCAGACATTCTTACCTGTAATAGTTGTATAGCGTATATTTACAAGAAATATTATATTAATTGTTGCCAGTTTAGCATAAAGATTTAATGGATACCTTAACCTCCAAAGTGACTTTTATAAGCCTTAAATCTAATTACAAGCAAGAAGATTCCATTGAAGTTATCAAGAACTCCCCCGCGGAGCGTCTGTGAATCAACAGAGCATATTTAGTTGACATGCTCAATGCTTGGGCTCGTGAGGCTGCATATATTATCTTCTCGGTGGGAGATCTGGACTCACTGCTCTTTCCTCACATTTATCACAGAGAGAGAGTTAAATAAGGGTGGGTGACTTAAGCCAATAATCCCCACAACACATATTATTGTGCCATCTGTGTCCGTGTCCCAAATGTATGGGAGCATGAACCTGGGATTAGCCCAAGGAAATAATAAACTTGTAGACTATCCGTATGCTGTGAAAACATCTTCTCCATTTACGCGTTCTCTACATTGGAAAAGTATTTGCTGATTTAAGGCCTGGGTGTGAAGTTTTAATAGTTGACCTGTTGAGATTGTCATAGCCTGCTACACTGGACTGATTTACTACGATGTTTTCTAAAGGATTCTAGTACACATGTGGTAAGACGTTGTAATGCCCTACACGTTTTGAATTATTGTAATGTTTTAACAATGCTTTGGTTGATATAACTTGACATATGAAGTCTTTAATATTGGCTAACACCTATTCAAGGTCATACTTAGACCTACGTCCACGGTTCACTCAGCATCATTGGGTAAGTATATACATAAATCGCTTTAAAACTAACGCTACTCAACATGGGGCAAAGCTGGTCTCTGTGCGGGATACCATTAAATGACGCCAAGCCAAGAGCCTTGTCTGAGACCCCTTATGTGAGCACCGGATAAAACACAGAAAAAATATCTATACAACTTTTATTCCATTGCGATAGCATCTTTTATCAACTAATGTTTATCATGAGCTACTTATTGGACTCCATCAAAATTGTGTTTGGAAACTAACTTCTCAGAGCCTCGTTTTAGAGATTTTCTAAAATAACCGAGGAGAATATATCAGAAACCATGCATAATGTAATTTATAGAAGTCTGTTGGACGGTTCTTTAAATGGATTTCAAAAGGACACACAAAGATTGTGTATTGAAGGTGAGGTAAGTTTAAAAAGTTCCACTGATAATCTTAACATAGTACACAAGTAGTGCAACGCCAAAGAATGGAAAGACTCATTTTGACTGAATATTTCGGTTTAATTTTGTTTTAATGTCGTGTCGAAAAAAATCTGGAATACTACGTTTTAGCCTAAGCTTGATATATTTTGTATATTTATGTTTTAGAATAACTTAAAACATTATGGATGACAACTCCTTTCCAGCGCAATGCTTGGGCGTAGTGGCTGAGACAAAAACTGTCAAAATCGTTTTAAAAAATCGTCTCTAAAATATTTACGTTTTGTTTTGCTTAGGGTTGTCTTATATTTTCTTCCAAATGAATTTTTTCACCATTGGTTGACAGCTGGCCACTATAACGTCACTAATCCGTCGAGGCTAGGCTGGGTAGCACGTGGTGATTTAATAGTGGCTCTAGATCCCACTTGTGACACTAACGAGGATAAATATTTGATTAATGTTGTGACAGTTGTTGTTGTAACAAAAGGTTGTCCCCAGCCTCCTCGGACGTAAAGAAGTCCGATTTAATAATGCCTTTGTGAAATAATGAGTCTTCGAAAGCGGCCAATAACTGAAAAAAAGTGTATTCACCCCAAAAGGATTGCCTTTCCGCAGAGATTAATCTTGGAGAGTTCATTATGGATGAAATGTGGATAGGTTTTGGCCACAGAACGGACACTTCCTTGGAATACTGTGTACCTCGGGGACACCGCTGGCAACTCGGGAGGATTTTTAGGTGGAATTATCTTTAGTGGACCACCTGGACATCACAGTTAATCGAGAGCAACGATTTTTTATTGTGACTTTTTTTAGTAACAATAGTAGTTTATCGAAGCCTTGTGACAAGATGGTGTGGGTTCTTAATTTGCTAAGTTTAAATATCGAGATACGGATAGAAGTTTACAAAATAATGCACCATCTTAAACGTAGTCCATTAAAAGCAAGCTTACCACATGCAGTATTGGTTTTGTACAAGCTGTATATTATCGTAAACATTTGTTTTAATAAGAAAGAGACAAAACTGTTATTCTTCTTAAAATCTTTTGTCTTCCATCTTACCTTGGTAGGATGGTTGAGAAAACGTTACAATGTTGAGTATTCTGATTTATATTGTTCAGAATTGGAATATCCCCAAAACGGCCTTGCAATATATATTTTCTGGTCCGTTTTTAACTGGATTGACTGGGCAGTTTGTAGGCCTACTTGTAGTTTAGAATTTGATTTGGGTTGACACTGATCAAATAAACATCTCTCTTGGTGAATATTTGAGAAAAAAATCTGTTTCGCAATCTGAAGCCTTTCATGTCATTGATATTAATTCAACAAATGCAATAGCACAGAGCGCAAATAAAAGGCCAGCAAATTTTCTGTCCGAATCCTAGCGAGAGGGAAATGGATCGAGGCCAAAAGGTTTGTGTAAGAGACGAAGGGTAGTATGTCCCAAGTACCACTTAATTCCGCTTATACAGGCAGGGAACAACTATTAAGTGTGACAGATATCTGAGAGCGGCCGCCAACCTCAAGTGTGTAACGTCTACTCATACTGAGGCTTTAATAGTGCCGTCTATTGAATAGAACCGCAGTGCCCCTCTAACGTCCCCTGTCAAATCTGTTTATATACAT
This sequence comes from Katharina tunicata, assembly GCA_032466195.1. Classification (NCBI taxonomy): domain Eukaryota; kingdom Metazoa; phylum Mollusca; class Polyplacophora; order Chitonida; family Mopaliidae; genus Katharina; species Katharina tunicata. The sequence continues at coordinate 13,324 of JAVFBZ010091987.1, read as the reverse complement.
AACAATTACACCCGAGCCCCTATTAAACTGATCTTAAATTATTCGTTTTAGCACCCTTTTAATTCAAGGTCGGTATTGCTTGCTAGGGCAACAAGCAATTCCGTGTGTCCTTTCTGTCTTACACTTTAACTTACAGAAAACCCTCTCAACATTGATATGGTTGTGGTCTATCACAAGCCTTATAATCCGTCAACTGAATAACTCTACGTTTACATTAACTTTTTCTGTCTCGACATTTAAATACCGTATGAACTGCGGTGCATTTTACTGGTAGCCTATATATCATAGCTTCGGGAGATGTGTCAACTACCCATCAGAGAGGTAGTAGGCCTATAAATGGCCACTGTCTTCGTCCTAGCTATCAAACCTATTAAAAAAGTAGAAGGCCTGATAACTGAGTGAGGCTGGTGGCCTCGATTCTCGCAAAAGTCTGGAAAATTTTCTGAACAAGAATCTGTTCAACCTAAGGGAATGTTATCTCCTAAAGAAACGGAAACACTGTAGGCCTCTCTATACAAAAACTAGATACATTCCTCTAGGTGTGGGTCCGCCTCTTGCGAATTACCTTCATATCATTGCTTTCGTTGAACACTAATCTCAGAATAGAAAGAATAAATCCCGTGGGTTTACCACAAATAGCTGAGCGAAATGTTAATGAATCTGTTATAGTTTAAAGGGATTGTGATTACAAAGTGTAGCCAGGTGGATAGAATGAATGCTTAGACAACAACGGTGGAGTATTTTAGCTGTAAAGTTGGAAATAGAAAACTGAATGTATATGATAGCGCTGAAGGGAATTTCATTGAATGTATTCACCAATTAAGTATACAAACATGCACACGTGGGAATGGACGCGTCTTAAAAGAAACCAAAGATTATGTGGCTTATAAGACACAGGGATTATTTAGTTTGAATTTAAAGCATATCAAATAAACAACAATAAATTATCTAAAAGTGTTGGGTCAATCCTTCATCGTCAAATGTACTAAATGAAAATTGGGCGAACCAGAATAGCAAGGATGGGTCAATGTTTTTTCTCTTGGTTACCTGGTCATGACTAGCTCTTATTCATGGAGAAGGTTTGCTTACCTGGTCAGTGAGATTAAACCCTGTATTAAGAAGTTGCATGTGGGAATATCCCAGGGCTATCTAAGCGATTAACATATGTTATATACCTGGATAAGGGGTCTTCAGGTATAACAGATCGTACCTGGACAATGCTATGCCTTCAGGTGAGCCTCGACAACAATTCCATCTAATCGTTTGGACCAGTTAAAACATATAATAGGTCCTTTGTTGGTTCTCCCTTCTCTCCTCAAATTTCCCATTAATCCATCTCGCTGCAGTATGTATATGAAAACGAGCAGTTGACTGGAGTTGTCCCATTGTCCGTCTTTTTAAAAAATAACAAACAACCATGGATACCTATATGTATATGGGGTGACAGTTTCTGTTTCGCTCACCTATGGAATTACATATGTTTGTTGTTTTTCAACGACATTGTGTGTTAATTTAATCAGCTTAAATGGGGGGGAAAAAAACTGCACACGTTGGTAACTCGTGAAATCATCTCACACATATACGAGCATCGTGTACAATACACTCCCCGTAAACTGCTTAATGCTTATAATTGTGGACATTTAGCGGCAATTGTCTCTGTGCTATTAACTTTTGACTTTAAGAGAATGACCCCTTTTCGGCTTTGATTCGGAATAACTGAAATTCTTCTCTCGAGTCCCAAAGCAGTGCTCAGAGAGGAAGACAGATGTATGTCCAGACACTTCATTTGTGAAGGCGGTTAAACAAAATTTACTCAATCTTTTGAGTAGCCTTTTGCTATTATATATCTATATGTGATGAAACCATGTTACCAGCGCACCGCTTCTAACGGCGAAACAGTGTATCAATGAGACCAAAACACAGATGTAAACGATTGATGTCAGATGATCAGGCTACAATGACATCCAAAACACCTTTGGTACGTGTTGGGTTTCTGCTTCCGACGACTGTTTGTATAGAGTTTATTTATCGACATTTGACAAATGAGAACTGTTATAGGATATTTAACTTCGGGGAAAGGTTCATGTAGATAATTTTGTGCAACTAAGGACTTGCCTTCAGATTAAAAAAGTGATAAAGTATTTAGACCTCTTCGGACCGACAACAGTTAGTTCACGTTGATATACCTTCAGTCGTCTAATTTAATACGTTACAAAATTATACAGTTTTTCGCCTAAACTACGATCGATAACACGGTTGTTCTTATCTTTCGCTGACATGGCTGTTTAAGCTGTATAGAACGGACATGATGACACGATGCCTCACTATATTTGTCTGTGGCGACAGTCGGGAAATACATATACAGACAATTACACGGGTTATAGACGAGAAAAGGATAACAGAGGTGATTATATTTGAGCAAGTGGCTAATTATTGCGCTTTAGTTAAAAGCTGTGACACCTGAGTGAGTTTGAAGTAATGCCCTACACGTTTTGAATTATTGTAATGTTTTAACAATGCTTTGGTTGATATAACTTGACATATGAAGTCTTTAATATTGGCTAACACCTATTCAAGGTCATACTTAGACCTACGTCCACGGTTCACTCAGCATCATTGGGTAAGTATATACATAAATCGCTTTAAAACTAACGCTACTCAACATGGGGCAAAGCTGGTCTCTGTGCGGGATACCATTAAATGACGCCAAGCCAAGAGCCTTGTCTGAGACCCCTTATGTGAGCACCGGATAAAACACAGAAAAAATATCTATACAACTTTTATTCCATTGCGATAGCATCTTTTATCAACTAATGTTTATCATGAGCTACTTATTGGACTCCATCAAAATTGTGTTTGGAAACTAACTTCTCAGAGCCTCGTTTTAGAGATTTTCTAAAATAACCGAGGAGAATATATCAGAAACCATGCATAATGTAATTTATAGAAGTCTGTTGGACGGTTCTTTAAATGGATTTCAAAAGGACACACAAAGATTGTGTATTGAAGGTGAGGTAAGTTTAAAAAGTTCCACTGATAATCTTAACATAGTACACAAGTAGTGCAACGCCAAAGAATGGAAAGACTCATTTTGACTGAATATTTCGGTTTAATTTTGTTTTAATGTCGTGTCGAAAAAAATCTGGAATACTACGTTTTAGCCTAAGCTTGATATATTTTGTATATTTATGTTTTAGAATAACTTAAAACATTATGGATGACAACTCCTTTCCAGCGCAATGCTTGGGCGTAGTGGCTGAGACAAAAACTGTCAAAATCGTTTTAAAAAATCGTCTCTAAAATATTTACGTTTTGTTTTGCTTAGGGTTGTCTTATATTTTCTTCCAAATGAATTTTTTCACCATTGGTTGACAGCTGGCCACTATAACGTCACTAATCCGTCGAGGCTAGGCTGGGTAGCACGTGGTGATTTAATAGTGGCTCTAGATCCCACTTGTGACACTAACGAGGATAAATATTTGATTAATGTTGTGACAGTTGTTGTTGTAACAAAAGGTTGTCCCCAGCCTCCTCGGACGTAAAGAAGTCCGATTTAATAATGCCTTTGTGAAATAATGAGTCTTCGAAAGCGGCCAATAACTGAAAAAAAGTGTATTCACCCCAAAAGGATTGCCTTTCCGCAGAGATTAATCTTGGAGAGTTCATTATGGATGAAATGTGGATAGGTTTTGGCCACAGAACGGACACTTCCTTGGAATACTGTGTACCTCGGGGACACCGCTGGCAACTCGGGAGGATTTTTAGGTGGAATTATCTTTAGTGGACCACCTGGACATCACAGTTAATCGAGAGCAACGATTTTTTATTGTGACTTTTTTTAGTAACAATAGTAGTTTATCGAAGCCTTGTGACAAGATGGTGTGGGTTCTTAATTTGCTAAGTTTAAATATCGAGATACGGATAGAAGTTTACAAAATAATGCACCATCTTAAACGTAGTCCATTAAAAGCAAGCTTACCACATGCAGTATTGGTTTTGTACAAGCTGTATATTATCGTAAACATTTGTTTTAATAAGAAAGAGACAAAACTGTTATTCTTCTTAAAATCTTTTGTCTTCCATCTTACCTTGGTAGGATGGTTGAGAAAACGTTACAATGTTGAGTATTCTGATTTATATTGTTCAGAATTGGAATATCCCCAAAACGGCCTTGCAATATATATTTTCTGGTCCGTTTTTAACTGGATTGACTGGGCAGTTTGTAGGCCTACTTGTAGTTTAGAATTTGATTTGGGTTGACACTGATCAAATAAACATCTCTCTTGGTGAATATTTGAGAAAAAAATCTGTTTCGCAATCTGAAGCCTTTCATGTCATTGATATTAATTCAACAAATGCAATAGCACAGAGCGCAAATAAAAGGCCAGCAAATTTTCTGTCCGAATCCTAGCGAGAGGGAAATGGATCGAGGCCAAAAGGTTTGTGTAAGAGACGAAGGGTAGTATGTCCCAAGTACCACTTAATTCCGCTTATACAGGCAGGGAACAACTATTAAGTGTGACAGATATCTGAGAGCGGCCGCCAACCTCAAGTGTGTAACGTCTACTCATACTGAGGCTTTAATAGTGCCGTCTATTGAATAGAACCGCAGTGCCCCTCTAACGTCCCCTGTCAAATCTGTTTATATACATAACAATTACACCCGAGCCCCTATTAAACTGATCTTAAATTATTCGTTTTAGCACCCTTTTAATTCAAGGTCGGTATTGCTTGCTAGGGCAACAAGCAATTCCGTGTGTCCTTTCTGTCTTACACTTTAACTTACAGAAAACCCTCTCAACATTGATATGGTTGTGGTCTATCACAAGCCTTATAATCCGTCAACTGAATAACTCTACGTTTACATTAACTTTTTCTGTCTCGACATTTAAATACCGTATGAACTGCGGTGCATTTTACTGGTAGCCTATATATCATAGCTTCGGGAGATGTGTCAACTACCCATCAGAGAGGTAGTAGGCCTATAAATGGCCACTGTCTTCGTCCTAGCTATCAAACCTATTAAAAAAGTAGAAGGCCTGATAACTGAGTGAGGCTGGTGGCCTCGATTCTCGCAAAAGTCTGGAAAATTTTCTGAACAAGAATCTGTTCAACCTAAGGGAATGTTATCTCCTAAAGAAACGGAAACACTGTAGGCCTCTCTATACAAAAACTAGATACATTCCTCTAGGTGTGGGTCCGCCTCTTGCGAATTACCTTCATATCATTGCTTTCGTTGAACACTAATCTCAGAATAGAAAGAATAAATCCCGTGGGTTTACCACAAATAGCTGAGCGAAATGTTAATGAATCTGTTATAGTTTAAAGGGATTGTGATTACAAAGTGTAGCCAGGTGGATAGAATGAATGCTTAGACAACAACGGTGGAGTATTTTAGCTGTAAAGTTGGAAATAGAAAACTGAATGTATATGATAGCGCTGAAGGGAATTTCATTGAATGTATTCACCAATTAAGTATACAAACATGCACACGTGGGAATGGACGCGTCTTAAAAGAAACCAAAGATTATGTGGCTTATAAGACACAGGGATTATTTAGTTTGAATTTAAAGCATATCAAATAAACAACAATAAATTATCTAAAAGTGTTGGGTCAATCCTTCATCGTCAAATGTACTAAATGAAAATTGGGCGAACCAGAATAGCAAGGATGGGTCAATGTTTTTTCTCTTGGTTACCTGGTCATGACTAGCTCTTATTCATGGAGAAGGTTTGCTTACCTGGTCAGTGAGATTAAACCCTGTATTAAGAAGTTGCATGTGGGAATATCCCAGGGCTATCTAAGCGATTAACATATGTTATATACCTGGATAAGGGGTCTTCAGGTATAACAGATCGTACCTGGACAATGCTATGCCTTCAGGTGAGCCTCGACAACAATTCCATCTAATCGTTTGGACCAGTTAAAACATATAATAGGTCCTTTGTTGGTTCTCCCTTCTCTCCTCAAATTTCCCATTAATCCATCTCGCTGCAGTATGTATATGAAAACGAGCAGTTGACTGGAGTTGTCCCATTGTCCGTCTTTTTAAAAAATAACAAACAACCATGGATACCTATATGTATATGGGGTGACAGTTTCTGTTTCGCTCACCTATGGAATTACATATGTTTGTTGTTTTTCAACGACATTGTGTGTTAATTTAATCAGCTTAAATGGGGGGGAAAAAAACTGCACACGTTGGTAACTCGTGAAATCATCTCACACATATACGAGCATCGTGTACAATACACTCCCCGTAAACTGCTTAATGCTTATAATTGTGGACATTTAGCGGCAATTGTCTCTGTGCTATTAACTTTTGACTTTAAGAGAATGACCCCTTTTCGGCTTTGATTCGGAATAACTGAAATTCTTCTCTCGAGTCCCAAAGCAGTGCTCAGAGAGGAAGACAGATGTATGTCCAGACACTTCATTTGTGAAGGCGGTTAAACAAAATTTACTCAATCTTTTGAGTAGCCTTTTGCTATTATATATCTATATGTGATGAAACCATGTTACCAGCGCACCGCTTCTAACGGCGAAACAGTGTATCAATGAGACCAAAACACAGATGTAAACGATTGATGTCAGATGATCAGGCTACAATGACATCCAAAACACCTTTGGTACGTGTTGGGTTTCTGCTTCCGACGACTGTTTGTATAGAGTTTATTTATCGACATTTGACAAATGAGAACTGTTATAGGATATTTAACTTCGGGGAAAGGTTCATGTAGATAATTTTGTGCAACTAAGGACTTGCCTTCAGATTAAAAAAGTGATAAAGTATTTAGACCTCTTCGGACCGACAACAGTTAGTTCACGTTGATATACCTTCAGTCGTCTAATTTAATACGTTACAAAATTATACAGTTTTTCGCCTAAACTACGATCGATAACACGGTTGTTCTTATCTTTCGCTGACATGGCTGTTTAAGCTGTATAGAACGGACATGATGACACGATGCCTCACTATATTTGTCTGTGGCGACAGTCGGGAAATACATATACAGACAATTACACGGGTTATAGACGAGAAAAGGATAACAGAGGTGATTATATTTGAGCAAGTGGCTAATTATTGCGCTTTAGTTAAAAGCTGTGACACCTGAGTGAGTTTGAAAAAAAAAGTTTTACACGAGGAAATCCCGGGCCTTCGTTCCCCTCTCAGTTGAATGCACTTCGGCAATAGGCCACTTTGTGCTGTCAAACACACACAGGTTTGTACATAGTCAAGAGGTCTCTGTATAACCACACAGGACTATTCAGTTGGATGGAGCGATACCTAAATCTGAGGGCTGTCCCAATAGCCAGTCGTCCATCACTACCAGGAGGGGGTGACCCTTGCCCTCGAGCCTTGACACGCCCCCGGGCGACAGGTGAAGTCTGCTAAACTGACTATCACCACCGGGAAATAAATGACCGTGCTTCGTCCAGGCGAAATCGTACACCTTAACAACCCTAGAAGTACCTGTCGTTTCAGATTAGATTTATACGCTTCATGCTTGATCACTGCAATCGTTCATAGCAAAAAGTCAGTTAGACCGGAGGTTCCTTAATGGAAAGAAGGGAATGTCAGTTTATGAGGGAAATCAATTCATGGATGTGTACCTTCCGTTTTAGAAGTTTCCCATAGTTTTTGCATCGAGGAAAAATATAACTTTGCCTGGATTTGTACGATGTTTTGTCAAGTTAAAAAGACAACAATGGAAATATGTCAACTACAACGAGGTGGCTACGTACGTTTTGTGTTTTCTTAAGGAAACTTTTTTTCTCTAAGAGGTGAATGCCGTTGTGATTTTGTTGAGTCTCTTAAATACGTCTTTAATTGAACTATAATGAATTTGTGTTTTGAAAATATCCGGAGCTAGTCTGTCTTATTTATCTGCGTTCACCAAAAAACCATGGTATAAACTATATGAGTTAGCGTAGAAAAACATATTCTCCTATACAAAATATGGCGAATCCGGTCTATCCGGAATCGCCCGAAAATTCTGTCCTGCTGGACATGGAACTACGTAACCTTGAGTTCATTCTACGGGATTTGGAAACGGTAGAAAACGAATTATCACCACAAGATACAGACGCATTTAACATGAATGTTGATAAGGTGAGAATGTGTATATATGACTTATCCAGGGTGTTTTAAATTGTCTATTTCTCGTTTTGTGACACATATATAAATACTGTGGGGAAAGTTTAAGTTAGGCATTTCCTCTAGCCGTAAAACGTAGGATCTTAATATATTATGATCTAGGATAAAAAAAATCATTGAGAGATTTTTTGCATGTATAACAAAAATGAAATCGAGGGAGTTCTCTTCTTACCAATTTAAAACCAAATGTATCAGTGGCTGCTTTCTCTCTAAATTATTGTGAGAAAAGAAGTAGATATTGAGATATTTCAGGCAGCTCACAAAGTCTATAAACGTTATATAGTCGCATAACCAAACAGGGAGAACAGAAACAAACTTCATATGTAATAGTAGAAGATATTCAACAGAAGCGAAATTCACAGTAGTCGAAGATGTTCAACAGAAGCGAAATTCATAGTAGTCGAAGATGTTTAACAGAAGCGAAATTCACAGTAGTCGAAGATGTTCAACAGAAGCGAAATTCATAGTAGTCGAAGATGTTCAACAGAAGCGAAATTCATAGTAGT
>JAVFBZ010091876.1:0-25731 GCA_032466195.1 Katharina tunicata | reverse complement strand
GTAATGAGGTAAACCACATTTTCAGAGTCACAGTTTAAAACATCTGCCAAATGATAGACATTTTTAGTTTGTTCCCCAACGAAAAAAGCTCATATATAAGTATATACATGTACGTTGGTTCATTCTATACTGAGCCTCTGTAGCTCAGTCGGTTAGAGTGTTAGCCCTGCTGGCCAGAGATCCGAGTTCGAATCCCGGTGGTGGCAAGCAATGTGTCTTTCTCTACATTTGTACAAACAATATATATGGAAGTCTCCGCTAGGGTTCTGTAAGTTATAAATTATACCTTTTAAACTCTATCAATACTTCCAACAGCAGGAAGGTAGAATAAGTGGTTAAGATATCAGATTCGGAGGAAACTTCCTTATCCTACACACGAAAGGTCAGAGACAAGGAAACGTAAAAGGTCTTACTAAACGAATTAAGGTCGTCTGTAGTTTTAAGTGTCTCGGTTTATCGAAAAATATAATTTCCTCGTCTATGGCGAAAGTCATTTTCAAGTATGATCAGGTATCATTTTATATAGGTGCCATATTATGCATATAAATTGAAAACAAAAGTGAATAATTAAATTGTCCTGGTGTTCAAGCGAAATCCAGTGTTTTCATTGGTTCAATTATTGCGTCCATACTCCGATCAACCGAAAAAAAAAGTTTGGGCCACGCCTACTTGACTGAACTACTTTTAGCTATAAGAAACGTTACGAAGACGGTCTTGCATAATAAAATGACTTTATTGTAACATCAATTTACTGGATGATCTATTTGACTACATTAACGTTATTGTTTCTGAGAAAGGTTCTATTTGGTGCATACGATTTGGCGGTCTAGCAGGAGGACCATACTAAAGTAGTACCTTTCTCGACATTGAGAAGAACACCAGAACTAATGTAACGACAAGCCATTCTTGTTGTTGTCGTATTACTGTTTCCACAAACAAAAGATTGGTCTAAATTTTACAACCAACGTATTTAAATTTAAACAGAGAAAAAGTTGTCACACGGCCAATTCAATTTGAAGTCTGTAAAAGCCAGAAAAAAACTCGACGGTAGGGAGAATGATTTGATTCTTTATTTTAGAATGACAGGAAGACCTGGCAAATCAATCGCAATTATTCATACCAATGAGTAAAAGCGAGTACAATTTGGAAATTTGGGAGAAAATCTATATCATTCTTTGGTAGCTATGGTTACCGCTGCATCACGAATGTGACAATTTTGCGTTGCCTAGCGGTCACCAGCTTTACCAACAGCCACGTTTTGTTCGATATCTGGCGACAGCGGAAGCTCCGCCAACAGAGAAAACAATAAAGGCCATATTTGATATAATGAGGTTTGGTCTTTGTAGTTACGTACAACGTGAGTTAAACCGTCAGGAATCAATGCAAACTCAATGTAAACGAAGTAACGTCATAACAGACTTTTTTTTTATGGCGTAACAAAGAACAATCCAATAGGTGTTTTATGTCTTTTTCGTTATAACGTTATCACAGTGACGTCATAATACAAAGAGACTTGACGTTTCGTCTGACGTACGGTACAATTGGGCCACGTATGACGGAATCGTTATTATTACGTCACAATCGTTACATGTGTAGTTACCCAGAATCAATAAAAGTAAAGACAGGAACTTTGGAAGAAGATCATCATATGTGTGCCTATGAATTTCTTAGTTTCAAGGTTTCCAAAGAAAACGGTTTATCAAAATTCAACTCTCAAAAGCGAGATTAATAGTTGACATCTTTCAAGGGGTGAGTGATTTCTCTATCTTTCTACGCCATTAAAAATCTTAATAAAAACATGACTTTGATGGACTTATGGATTTCCAACTTCTGTGTATAACGTCTGGAAAAACCCACCAAATGCTTTTGTTATGTGCCCAACTTCTTAATGCCGCTTTAACAAGTTACCAATATTTTTAAAATGGGTTAAACGTAAAAATAAACAGCTGACTTGAATCGCATTAAAATTTCAAGAATACCTATTTAATAGTAAATAAACTCTCATTTGATTTCCGTCTGTACACTTAGATTGAAAACATGAAAAAATCTGACATTCGTAAGATATTAATTTATTCTAAAACAGAGAATCAGATCATTCTCCCCACCAAAAACATGACTAAGGTGGATTTTCAATTTCTGGGTAGGCTATATGGATAAGCGGCGTTTCTGCCTAGATGCTAAGGCCTTTTTAAAGCAATGCTCTCGAATGCCGCTTAAACAAGATTCTCCCCATCGTCAATTTTTCTCGAGAAACGTACGAGCCTAGTTTAGTATGATATTATTAGAACAAGAGCAAAGTTCGACAATTCTGGTAAAAAGCTCTCTTTCCACTTCCATAAAAAATGGCTATTAATTTAATCGCTTTTATTATCCTAAAAAAAATCTTTCTAAAACATAGACTTTAGAATGAAACGTCAGCAAAGGAAAACACCAATCTCGAGTCACTTCTGTTATCTCCCTTTCTGTTTTTTGATGGCGGACTTGTCGTAGTAGAAGATTCGCATTTAAGTTTAAATTGAAAAAAACAAAAAACACGTGTCGACTTCAAACAGAGTATATATATACTTGGCATGGCAAAGAATTCAAATTGTAGGCCTAATCTGTACGCTCTCAGTCTGGTTCAAGAGAACTGAGCAGTGTTTACCATTTATTTTATCATAGTATCATTAACTCCGTTATTACTGTCCTCGTCATTATCATCTAGTTAGTAATTCTATCTAATATGACAATCATCGAATAAGCTCTTTAACACTACCAGGACTAGAATCACGTGACATCACATTAGGCTGCTGAATCCTCTCCACCGTGCCCTGTATAGATTCGAGTCCCCTTGTCCACCGCTGATTTTTTAGGAAAGTTTTCGGTGACTGCGGAGATCGTGGGATGGATTTCCTTTTTTTTTTTTTTTTTTATCTCCAGGTTTTTCACGCAAGTCTTCAGATAAATGATCTAACCTTGAGTCAACGTTAAACAGTAATCAATTAAATAAAATAAATCGTACATGAGGGAAAAAAAATTGATAAATGTTGTTTATCGTGATGTTTTCACCACTTAATTGAACATATATATAAGTTTATTTTAAATTAAAAGATTCATGCCAACAAAATTCCCTATACTCTCCCTTTAGCAATGCGCTTTCCGCGGTGTTTAAAATAAATTGCATTATATCATATGTATATGTCAACATTACCACATATGTGTGTTTAATGCGTTGCATATAAGATTCCAAAAAAACCTGCTTGCGTAAATAAGACAAACGTCATTTTGTTGGGTATCATCGGTCAAACTAGTTTATCAGAGACCTTACTAAGAATATATTTTGATATTTTTAATATACAATTTGAGCCCAGAATGCCTGCATTTTAGTTCATGGTGAATGGAGCTTATCTTTTGTACCTCGAGGAAGAGAGCTTAAACAAATTTTAAATTGTGTTTGCTTTGTGTTCCCTATGGCTTAGCAGCAAAGAATCTGAGTGGAGTTTTCTAACAAAGACAGCTATTGTAAATATTAGTATGAGCACATTTTAGTTACCCTGTATTAAATCTTACATCGACAATCTAAAATCTCGTGCGTTCGATTTTAAGTGTTCGAGTCAATACTTTGGCAAAAACTACAGTTTAGTTGAAGAACAACTTTTAAGTAATGATTAATACAAATAAAGATCAATTAACTAGATGGCAGGAAGATTGGTTGTTTGATTGATGTTTTACGACGTACTTAAGATAAACCGTTCGGGGGTTGAGTTGTCGCCGAATGAAAGACGTCGCAGTGTGAATATTTAAGGATAACATGTATGGCATACTAAACTAGGCTCGTACCTTTCTCGACATTGACAAGATTACCAGCACTTATGTGATGACAATTTTCTCAATAAAATTTGTAATAGTGCCCTTGAGAATGGATTGTCTAAATTTTTACAACCAACTGAGTTATAGTTAAACAGAGAAAAAAAAAGTTGTAGCAGGGTCGATTCAAATTCAAGTCAGTAAAGGCAAAAAATAACATATAAAATCGTGAAGTTTTCCGACCCAATCAGCTGTAAACCCAATCTAAAATAGAAAATAAAATCGGTCTCCTACTGTCGAGTCTTTGACTCAAAGGTATTGACTGGCCATCTTGTTGTTCACCTAGAAGGAGTTATCCCTCTTTGCTCTTTGTAGCGAGGAAGTTAACATGTGATTAGATGGCACTGCTTCACGATTTTATCTATTTTGTTCTCCCTTTGACAGACTTCAGATTGATTCGGCCCTATAACAACTTTTTTTCTCTGTTTAATTTTAAGTAATTTGGTAGTAAAATTAAGTCGATTCATTCGCCAGTGCACTTTTTAAGGAAATAGTACTACAACAACAAGAATGATCTGTCATTACATTAGCGCTAGTATTCTTGCGAGTCTATTTTAGTATGTTGTAAACTGAACACAGTGATAACTTTTTTAAGGTGCACAACACAATGGCCAGTCAATAATACCTCAAATACTCGACGGATGGAAGACTGGTTTGATTTTCTATTTTAGAATGGTAATACGGCTGTAATTTGTAGGTGTTATTTTGAATTAACCGTCCCAGTTCTTTTGACACGGAAGTTTGACATTAAAGGTGTGTATGTAGGCATACATCCTGGTTCAGTGTATTGAAGAAAAAAAGGTATTCTAAATAAAACCCGTATATATTTGTACAAACCAGGATCTGGGCGGATAACTTTCACAAAATGCCGTACAAGGTACAATCACAACAATATATCATATGATATGTTTATGCCTTTAACGTGGCGTAATTTTATCGTACGGTATTTTATGTAAGTGTCCCCTGTCCGTGATCTCATAGCTATATGTGTCGATTTTATATACATTTCTCACGCTTCACAAATACGGGTCATTCATTTGCTTATGTCGGCAACGTTGCGTTTAAAAAAGGTCAGTTAAGATTTTGAAAAATCATCAAAGATATTAGTTTATAATAAGTCCTATATGATATTACAATAATACCTTCGAGTCTGGCTTTAATTAAGAAATTGTTTGTTAATTTCTCAATTTGACTTTTTTTTGGTAAAAGATTGATCCCTTGCAGATGGAAAAATACATTATGCCCTATTGTATTTGCCTTGGCCATATCTATGTATAGGCTATGCTGTTTGTTCTTGTATCTCTGTTGAAGCTTAACAGGTTGTTACCGCAAAGTCAGTATATATAAATATTTCATAGTTGATCCAGATGACCAGACTTATTGTATGTTGTTAAGAAAAATACAGTTGACACGCGGATAAAAAGCATTGATTAGTACCAATATTGTTGCTCAATACTACAACTATTAGTTAGAACAATTTCGCCCACAACTTAAAGGGGAGAGAACCTATACAAAAGAGTCAGACTTAATAGATAGAACGTATGGGGCAGTTCCATATAATGGTTTCCTGAGTTAACAGAAAAGTATATATTATTGTTTGGGCCACATTGCAATCGGCAAAACCTCGCGTGGTTTCTCGTTATTCCATTGTCATCACTAAGCTCGGCCCTGATAGGTGTATGAATGAATATGCGTGAAAATCATACATTTTGTTTGCCGGAAGCCTATTTACCGCCGTATGGACAATGAACACGTAAGAAAACATATATAGGGTAATCGAACGAATTTCCTATGGCTTTAGATATTCAATATTTAGTTTAGGAATAAATTATGTTCTGAATGTATACAAATTGAAACTGTGGAATCTGTCTACATTGGCAGTTTGACCCACAGGCTGTGAAAAAGTTCCGGCCAAAATGGCGATGATCGTATCACGTCGGAGATGATGTGCGCAGTACATTCGATGGCTTCCAAGTGAGCCACATTGAGCATACCTCTTTATGGTGGACTATCAATGCCACATTGTTTATATCTCCATAACTAAAGCTATTGTGCGGGTGTTTAGGCGCGAGTTTCCTATATACCCTGGTGCTCTCCGAGCCAAGTGACACCAGGAATCCTGTGGTGTGGTGGGCCAGGTGTCCTATTTTTGTCCTGTAGATGTTCTACTATGGTGCCGACATCATATAGAGCGTTTTCCTTCATCCATTGGGCTGACACGACTTCCTGCCATACTTCCCCTATAACTGTGCGATATCACTCGTTTCAGTCGTTTGCCAGCCACTAATACAGACAATATTCAATTAAGATCAGTTTAGATAAACTTGCTAAACTGATTAACACCGAAAGTAAGCCAGCCACTCAGCATAAACAATATCTAAATTTTATGAGCCATAAGTCTGGACTATACCACAAGCATGGATAAAGCTAATCAGGGCGATATATTAACCTGCATTTTAGGCTGGACAACGAGTCAAGTTTACCGGCGACTATACAATATATTAGTATCATTGCTTTGAATTGAAATTGAAATTTTACTTATATGACCGCGCCAGCCCAGGTAGAAAAACCCACGCTTAGCAACGCCAAAACGCATTTACAGGAATACAAATACAATAAATTGGCTTCTTGATGCTCCTTAGCTTAAAGATTAGTGCTTTGAAAGATTCACACAAGACAGTATTACTGTTCTTACAGCCAATATTGACCAATATCAGATGTAGGCCTATGCTCGCCGCTTAATTTACCAATATTCCACATGTTATCGGCGATCCGCTTAATTTACCAATATTCCACATGTTACCGGCGATCAACTTAACTACTTAAAATTTACAGACGATCAAACTTGTATCGCTTGAAAATCGAGCTTAAGTTCAAGTGTGCGATAAACAACCAAAAGTCCTGTAAGTTGTCGACTGTAGAGACATGTTTTAAGTACAGGTGTGTTACGAACACTTTATAAACCAATGCAGGGTTATTTACCCTGGATAATAGTCTGAAAGTCTGAGTACATGATTATATACCGTGTTATAAAACTGTCTATGTTCGCCCCTTCGCTTTATACAGGTCAATGCACTATCCTATATAGGTATATGAACTAGCCCGTGAAAATGATAATGTATGTCAAGCCATATCTTGGATGGTTTATATTGAAAACATGTAGCATAGCAGTACAGGTTATGAACACAGCATTGACAGCAATAAATATATATTATAAACTTCTAAATTTTTAACACACATGTTAACTTACCGATATGTCGCTCCCGTTTATTTTAACAACTCGTGTACAAGAGTCTATACATATAGTTGCCCTTTCGATCGGTCGAAATATATCATTTTTGATACGTTGAAATATCGCCGTCTTGCCGACACCAACCTCACCGAGTAGGATAACTTTGAACCAAGGTCCATCCGGCAGACAGGCCATTGGAAGGCCCGCGTAGAGTCCCGGTTAGTTACCGATTAATACGCAAGGGGGAGTTACGTTTCATCTTAATGTACATTACAAATGACACAACAGCGTAATAATAAAGCTGGAGCACGTTAAACACGTGTCACGTGACCATGGAGCGGAAATACCCCCAAAACACAGAAGAGTTTTTGATTGACCCATGTGTTGTCTATAACAAATTACGTTGTATTTACACAAACTGTTATGAAAACGGTTACACGTGTGACCTCATTTCGGAGTCACTTTTGTTCAAGAGGCCCACAAACGCAACCCCCGCTTGTAAACAGATCAAATCTCCGATAGGAACCTCACACTATTCTTAATTCGTACTGCATGGGTAATAACCTACAAACGCGCGATATTCGGTGAGCTATATTTAATTAGGCCCGATCTTTGCAATTTAGATATATATAAAGTATTAAGACGTTTTATTGATCGACAAAGCTATGTTTCACTACATGTATTGAATTATACATTATTTTCAGATTAGACTTGAGTCTGCTAACATATTCTTGGGTGCTCAATGTAGACTCACTTTCCAAATTCCTATGACATTTCTGTTAACTGCATTGTACTTCGGGGCATGAAATATAGGCCCCCTACCTTATTTCAAATATTGACAAAACATGTATTTTGTGTCAAACAATGCCGCCCAATCAAAAGTTATCTGTGTCGAAACACACGTGTATGATTGTGAGTTCGAAATTTAGGACAGGGTGCTATGCACTTTAATTTTTGAACTGAATTAAATGTATTCACCATATAACATAAACAGTTAAATAAAAAGTATAACACTGGGTAAAAATAAAGCTCAGATGAGCTTGTTCTATACCTCAAAATATGTATAAATAATTAATTTTAGTGAGGTGATAGGAAGTAAACGAGTGATATACGATAGTCTAAGATAAAATATATTAAAAAAAAAAAACAGAACGTACAGAAAAAGCAATATGTTAACCTCTGTCATTTTTATGTTTGGTTTATTCTAACAAATAATAGTTTAACTTTAAAAAGTTTAAAAAGATTCACTGGTAAGTGGTAATACATCTAATACATGTTTGTAACACTTTAATAAGGGTATGTAGACAAACATTAGACAAACAAACAAAAAAGAAAGAAACAAGCAAACTGTGTGTTCAGTCACCTCTAACTTTATAGTACTCGGAAATTACACGTACTGGACACAAGCATACACGTACAAGGATACGAACGGTACGTGTGCTATTTGTTTTTGCCTTACACGTTATTTTCGTTAATAAACATCTTACTTTAAGATAAGTGTCTTTGAGATGAATACTTTTGGACGATAAGTAGGATAATCAAAACTGGCTTTGGGTTACTGTTCCGCCTTTCCAAGACAGAAACTGTGTTAGTTGAAGTGACTTATCAAACCAAGGACTAATAGTGTGTGGGGCCCTGTCAACAAAGCCAAGATTTACCCTACTAAAACTTCACTTCTAGGGACTATATAGAACGTGTAAAAAAATATGAAAATGCATGTGCATATTTGACAGTAAAACTTCTTTTTATTAGCATATTAAATTTCAATATATACTCATAGACGGAAAAAAACCAAGTCTTTATGAATGATATAGAGAAAATCTTATCGATAAATTGACCTTTATAGAGTGGGAGAAATTGTTAACGCTGTTGTAAGTATACACCCGTCTGTAGATGGATCTCGCGAGATCCCGCCGAGGCGCGGATATCACGTTATGTGCTGTCCGTTGCTGATCCTTTCAATGTAAGTCCTTGGTCAAACCATTTAGCTTCTGTTTAATGCCTTTCTGTTTAGTATTTAACAAACAATCTTCTACAATTTTGACAGTTTTGCCAATAATTGTCTATATCAACTCTATATTAGTAGTTTGCATTTATGGCTATGTTGATCTGTTGCGAAAAACAATCGTAGTTTTGTTAAAATGTTTGTCAATATAGTACGCATACTAGTAGGCCTACATTATTTCAATTACTCTGGCTGGTTGTGAATTGTGTTGTTTCAACTATCACACTTGGCAACCACTCTTGATCTAAACACGAGACCGCTTTAAACACTTAAACAGTTAAACAGTTTCTGTATGCCTATTTAGTTTATCACAGTTTGAACTGCCAAACCGAGTACTTAAACAAAGGTTAATGCAAACAGCTTGAAGTCAACCCTTAAAACGTCATTCCAACATATACATTTGTTCTTGTCCGAGGTTTAATTATATGGTACACGCGATATTTTCGAAAGAGGCGTCCATACAATAGGGGCTTACAATATTAAGAAGTACGGCACTTCGGAATTTGGCCTACGTTTTGAAACAGCAAGAAGCGGTTTTCAACAACGAGGGTAGTTTCTAAATCTGCTATATGGTGCGTATTTCGTTTAGTTTCCTGGGTACGCTAACTGCTGAGTACTTTTTCTACAACAGCTCAACCTACACCGACATGCTATAACTTAAACGACACTAACATCGTCTGAGGTCTGCAATTTATTATTCATCGTCAGGTGAGAACCTCGTATTTATGGTTTTAATTTTTGATGTTGCCAGATCATTTTGTATTGGTCTCCGATTTCTATTGTTTTTTATTTCTGTAGTGCATGTCTAGTAACATCGTCATATAACAAGCTATGGACTCGTATGAATGGTGCAGCCGCCTGTATACTGACTGTAGATAACTATTAAGAGACCTCATGACTACGAGTCTGTAGCCTTATGTCCATTTACCCGTTGCGATTTGTCTTAACGGAAGCCCCGAATTAGAAGCTTTTTGATTGGTCGAGATTTTTTGGGGACAAATACGGACCAATCAAAGCGGGGTAAACAGGGGGATCCCCTGCAGTCGTTGCAACAAATCGCAGCATCTATAACAGTGCACATTCACAGCATTCATTTTTACATCAGAACTCCGGCGCTATTTAATATCTAGCGAACCATGTGATCTAAACTTACTCACGCTGATACCGACTAAATAGTGATAATCTGCCGTAAGACTTCCGCCAAACAAGATCTTAAGCATAAGGGATTTTGTTTAGCACAAACCAGTAGTGGCGGATTAATACGACTTAAGTATTATAAGCAATGGTAGGTAGGCCTATCTCCAAGCCACGGGTATTCTTTTTGATTTCAACATAGACCTTTAATCGCCTTTAAAGGGGTATTATACTTTCAGTTTACACTAAAACTGTTATTTATGGTATGTATTGTTGAGTACGTAAACAATAATCTACCGAACACTTTCCAGTTGTCCAAGACATGTTCATTGCTATTAGCACGGTATACATTGTTGCTTTCGATCTGTAGAGGTTTAACGTTAGGCGTGTAGGTAAAAAAGTCGATGACATGCCCTTCGAGTTGGTAACAGTAACCCTGCGTCAGAATATCGCACGTATCCACCCATACCCAGCTTTTAAATATCAATGTGTTGTATTGGAAAGGCTTTAATTATGTGAGTATGGAATTTTGTCATGGAAGACATGCCTCGTTTGGAATTTAAGTTATATCAGTTTATATAAAACTTATATAATAATATAATAATTGTTTTTTACTTTCGCTTGGAATCTTTCTTATTTGTAATTTTAATATCCATTATCCCGTGTCTTTACAGTTATTTCAGACATCTGCTTGACCAGTCATTTCACTTGTAGTATGTAGACGACGACTAGACGAACGTTACAATGAATCAGGCCCACAATGGTCTGCCAAGACGTCACGCACGCCGGAAGTACTCCTCGGCGCCGCCGTGTCTTGACAGGAAGTCATCGCAAACTTTCAGTGTTTTTGTGACAATGCCGTCGGGGACTGTATGTTCTATTCGAAATGTCCCGAGACCCGGCACCTTAGAATGGATAAACTGTCAGCTGGAACTACAGACGGGACTTGATGCCCAAATGTTTAATCTTCACTATCCCAATTGTCCCAATTTAGCAGACGACCATTCACTCTCCCAGCGCTCTCCTCAAACAGGTCTTATTTTAAAGCTCCAATTAATTGACAGTTTTCAGGACATATTTAGGACTATAACTTCAAATGATTGGGATAATCTGAAAAATAAACTCTTAGAAAGCGTTCAAATCAGCAAGTATGACGGAACAGAAGAAGACTCATCATCTTCCGATTCTACTTTTTGTTCGCTTTTCCTGGCCAGTAACATAGGACTTGACGGCTTGTGTCGAAATATCATCGAAACCAGTGAGTATTGGGTGAAAAGTCCGTTGTGTTCGTTTGTTCAATATACAGCTGTATGTTGAGGCTAGATTCTTTATTTTTGCTTTTCTTCTTCAAATTTAGTCTTTTTAAAATTTACTTTCAGTGTAGGATGACGAGATCAACATTCACTTAGTTTTCAAATGCATTCTGTTGTAATTAATTAATGTATTTAATTGGTGTTGAACAATGTACTCAGTCTTTTAACACGTATATCACGTTTTTGCGTTTCCGGTGTATGGTGGAATTCAGTGAAGAAACGTCGTAGAAAATTCTGGATCTATGTCAAGACCACACTATCATAACCGTAATGTAAATTTCGAACCCATACCGGGTACAGTAAAGGACTCAGCAGTCCAACGATCAACCAACTGAGCAAGGGTGTGGCGGATTCAGTTTTATTAAGAGATGACACAATTACGACTGACTGCTACTAATACGCTATCAGTATGAAACTTCTCATTAGGATACCCCTAAGTTTCATAACATAACAAGTTTTGTTAGAAGACGCGTTTTGTTCCAAAAAAGAAAATTGTGTTTGTATATTTGTTTGTTTCATTGATGTTTAACGTAATACTCAAAGTATTGCACTTATATGAAGATTTTGTGGATGTAGGCCTATAGAATAAATCTCGTCAAAAAAACCCGGTGATCTCGACAGCCACCGGAAATTTCCTTTAGGTAACCAATACGTCGAACCCATAACTATTATGATGGCAACGCATTGAAAAAGGCCCAACGGTTCAATGCTTATTGAACCATGGCGCTGCTTGTATTGTACAGTGTCGTTTTGTTAAATCCATTATTTTCATCTATTACATTTATCCAAAGCACAACTTCGAATACTGTAACAAGTTGGTAACACCAACATGGTAGTGATATATAACATAGTAAAACGATTTGAGTTTTGGACGGGAGCTACCTGTGTCCAGGTGTACACTGAGCATCAGGAAACCGATTTCTTGTGGCGTCCTGTTTTGGGTCCTCTGAATGTCCTGTGCTGTTGTTTCTGTTACCAGTGTCGTTGACGGTTGTTCTTCACCTAGTGGTCTGCCACAATGAGTGAAATAAGGTTAAGTACGGCGTAAAATCCAAATCTTCATAAAGAGATACATATTCTTTCTTCTCACAGATCCGGACGTTATCAACAAGACTTCTGGTTTCGGACACTCGGTTGTACACACGGCAGTGTGCAATGACAATTCCTCGACGGTGGAACTTTTATTAGAGCACGGAGCTGACCCGACTGTCACAGACATGCTTGGTCGGACTTCTCTTCAGATAGCTCTCCATAAAGGCGCCAAGCAGTGTGTAAACATTTTGCGATTCTTTAAGTTCCAGCCCCGGGCGAAGGTATCTGATACAAAGATAGACAGTAGTGGTTTCATTGGACCGACGGAGAACGGATCAGCTACAGATGTCGATGACCTAGGAAGCAAAGATGACCACGGTTCTTCTAGGACAGGTCGTCGAATGACTTTGTTGATGTTAAACAAAGCACGAGTGAAATTCCGAGACAATATTGTTTCAAGGAAGTCTTTGGCTGGATCAATCATTGAAGAGCCGAGTGATAATGAACCACACCATCACACTTCCGCTGGTTCCAAGGAGTATTTTCAAAAGATAGCCAGAGGACTTTCTTTGGACGAAAGCAAGATAAATGGCGCACACGCAGACTACCGAGTCTCCGAGGGTTCACCATTTCGTTCCCTTGTTCATAACCGGCCCAATTCCGCTTCAGTGATGTATGGCCATCTACGGAAATCCGTAGAGTTCATTGTAGCTAATCGGCAAGATAAACTATGGGATTTACAATGTCCATCTTCTACTCCGAGATCGACGACATCGTCCGTCCTTAGCGAGGAGTTATCTTCTGACGGGAGATGCCCATCGTCTTCAATATCCAGAGTGCCAACGCCTGCTGACAGAGCTCGAGAATCGTCCGCGGGATCATGCTCCAACCGTAGCGGCCGAAGGTTTGTTCTTACATCCGATTCGTTTTTTGCTTTAGCTATTTGTTGAATAATTATTTGTAGGTATTTATTTGATTTATCCTTTTTTCACAGCTTGATTTATTTACAGCGCGGAAAGTCATAAATTTTGTTTTACCTCGATGGCTTATTGAATTGAATCTGTAATAACTTAAACAGCTGCAGAATTAACAGACATCATTAAAAGATTGATTCATACATGTTCTTATAAATGAGTTTATTAAAGTGCAGTATACTTTTTGTCGACAGTCATATTATATTCATGAGCTGAACCTTATAAATTTGCAATAAATTGAGTTTGACATTTACTATATATATTTAATATAACTGCTGAAATGTCACAAATTCAGCCAATTCGACAAACACCCTCAACTGAAAATTTCCGCAAGAGTTGTCCCCCTTGACACATACTTTTACGTGTACAGTGTAAGCTGTATCTTGTTGCACACTAAGCGCAATCCTAGTATCTGTCCCATAAAGCGCATACAACCAATGTCTATCGTGTAAAAAAAATGGTAACATCAATTTAGGTATTAATTAATTTTCTTGAATGTTTTGTTCGTTTCTTAGATCCCCACAAAAATTAGCTCCTAAGGCAAAATGGCTGTCCGTGAAAAGGAAGTTACGTATGGCTTATTTACTGCAGAAAGCGACGGAGACAAAGACTGGACAAAACGACGCAGCTTACAACCAATGGTTCGAAAGAAAAGAAAATGAAATGAAAATGCAAAAGCGAATTCGTTTTAAGAAGGTAAAATCTGACAATACAGAGGTGAACAAGAAGGCATTCGATAAGTGGTTACATGCTAAAAGCAATGAAAAGATAAATGAGAATGTGTTCCGTGGTATGGAAACAAGTGCGTTCTTAATAGGTAGTACCATGGGAGGAGAGCCGCTATATCCCGATGTCATGGAGAATAAAGACTCTTATAGGAAATGGCTGCAGAACCATAGCTCTCCGCACCTGGGTATACCAGACAACGTTAGCTCGGGGGATTTTATAAAATCGGAACCGTACAAAAAGATGGAGAGACAGAGGCAGAAAATGTTAACTAGTGCAGTGACATATGAAGAATGGCTTGGTGCCAAATATGTACAAGAACAATTCCATAAGGAGTTAGAGGCACTTAAAATTCGAGAAAAACACAAAGAAGTTGCAGAATCGCTCGCCTCAAAGTCCTTTCTTAGTTCCGGTTACGATAAATGGACACGTCGATGTCAGAGTAAGCAACGAAAAGTGAAATTCTCTACTGTTGAGTGAAACGGTTAATCGATAAACTACCAAATTATCGTCATACGATCTCAAAAAAGCCCTCACCCGGATTAATAAACGAAAGTCACACGGGTTTTATTCTGGTCTAATCTTATGTGTTTTTGGAAAAATAAATCCCTTTCACATACTACTATATATATATATAACACCATCGTTATATGTTTTCAGTTGTATCAATAGTCGTTGTTTAAGTTCTTTATTCCACATTTCTCACAGTCCATGAAAATGTCGCTGAGATTTAATTATTTATTTGATTGGTATTTAACGTTATACTCAAGGGTATGTCACTTATATGACGACTTAATTGGAATACCGGAAACCCAGGAGAAAAACCACCCCGCGAACACCGCTCTGTATACCTACGGTTAACCAGGCGATTCGAACCGGGTACATTGAAAGAAATCAGCAGTTTAACCAACTGATTGTGATATTAAGGAAAAAACGAACCAATATGTATCACTCTTGCATGTTCTGACTTCTCCTAGGTATATTATAACTGAATGTTAAGATCTACCATTAGTTGTAGATCATACCGACAAGTTTGGGTTGAATTTAGAAATTTGTGCCCTTATTATAAATTGAGATCCGACATTAGGATTTATGCACACTTTAGAACTTCCCACAGATGAGTGTCGAGGGGGTTGGCTGTTATATATATTTAGGCCTGAGAGGTTTGTAGATCGCAGATAAAGTTTTATTTGTCATATAATACTTTGTGAAATACGACAATAATTAATTTGTAGCTAAAAATAAAAATGCAAACATACTAACAAGCCGCTCCCACACATTTGTTGATAAAATATTTTTGTGTGCCCTTCAAATGCTTGCAAACAGGTAGCAGACTGTCGATTCCTGGGAGTGGCTGAAATAGTAGATGACAACATTAGTTTAAACATAATTTATTAGACGGGAAACACCTTAAGCCAAAGGTTTATCATGTGTCTCCTGTAATACCTTTGATACATTAATTAATTAACATTAAACAATATTTGTGCAGGTGCAGGACTGTACATAACATTAACACCATGTCCGGTATCCATTTACGTTTTAAACGCTTCAACATACTACAAGGGATAATAAGAACCACTAAATACCTGTCGATGATTGCCCATCAGCAATAGGTCAGCATTGTTTATCAATGGGTTCAAATCTAGGTTAATCACTTGCCCACGGAACATGGGCTAATTAAGCCTGCAGACAAACCATAAGCTATTAACTTAAATCACCATTTAAAGTGTATTTACTCAATTGTGTTTACGTCGATATTGCTACCCCTTCAATAAAATCGCGACTACAGGTTATACGTATTATGTGGTGCGTCGCTTAGCACGTCAGCGGTAAAGTTGAATGTTTACCCTTTAACAAGCTTGTTGTGGTCGCCGAAATACCAGGATAATATTCGGCAGACTTTGTGAAGATTAATACCTATAATTTAAAAAAAAAGGAACTGAATTGACGATATTGTACCTGAATCATTATATTCTTGTAAATGGGATAAGTCGAGTATAACCATATACCAGATTCCAAACGCGTTATGGATGGAAACGGTTCAGAGCTAAGCCAGTGTGATTTTAACGACTCTGTTACGACTTTTGAATTGTATACCATAGGCTATATTATCCCAGAGATTCTTCTTAGTGTGTTTATTGCTTGCGGAAACATTTTGGTCTTGGTGGCGATCGTAAAATTTCCGGAGTTGCGAACTTGCATGAACGTGTACGTTGTTAGTTTGGCATTGGCTGATTTGTGTATCGCTGCCATCACCCTGCCACTTCACGTCGCCATTTACGTTTTCCCGATTCTGAGGACTGTCTTTGTGGCGTGCATGATGCGTTATTGTCTATTGATAATTTCGGCCGGGACATCATCGATCACACTAATGCTCATCGCTGTTGACCGTTATTACGCCATCGAGAAACCATTCGAATACAGCAGAGTGATGAGAACGGACAAAGCGAAGTGGATCAGCTTGGGCGCATGGGTGGGCGTGTTCTCCTTCGGGTCCCTCCCCCTTTTCGGGTGGAATGAATGGTCTCCCTGCAGCTGTATCTCAACCGTCGTTCTACCGGATTCATACTTAATAGTGGTTGTTATCTTTATTGCCAGCAACATTGTTGTTATGTGCTTACTGAACGTCAAGATATGCTTTACAGCGAATAAGGTATCGGCAGATATTCAGTCCATTATGAGCATGCATACCGGACCAACTTCTACTGCCAATAAAACTCGTAACACGTTCATAAAGAACAAGAAAGCTGTGAAAGTCCTTTTCTTGATGTCAGGGGCCTTTACATTATGCTTTTTGCCCTTCGGAATATACCTTTTATGGGAAATAAATTGTGTAGACAAGACGGCTCGCTGGCGATATAACGTTCCACGCGTTGCGACAGCATATTGGTGTCTTGTAAACTCAGGACTCAATCCTATAATATACCATCGTAGGATTCCAGAGTTTAACATGGCTTTTCGGAGGCTTCTTGGAATTCAACCGAAAGGACACGATCCTAAACAGTCAGCAAGAAGCAATGTTATGCGGGTTTGTTCTCTGCAGCATAACAGTTTTTTACATTCGAATGCTTAATATATTACTTACAATATCGCTTAATAGTGTCAGAGGTCCAAACTGAATCGTCTGCTAATTTTAATAAGCATATGTTTATGCATCGGTGTATGTCGTAAAGTAGACAATTTAAAGCTCTATGTAGTCTGAGAATTCTACATTACATTCTATATATAAAGTAGGCCTAACAACATGTAGTGTACTCCTGCAGTAATTAGTTTAAGCTTTAACATAATGACACATTTCAAGCGATCCAGCAGGTGGTTGGCGGGATCGTCCTGTGTTCTCTGAGCTACAGGAGCCTCAGGTAACTGAATTGTTGTGGCGTCCTGTTTCGTCGTGTGAATGTCCGGTAGTGTTTTGTGTGTTCCCAGCGTTGTTTCGGGCGGTATCTTTGACCCATTGGTCTGGCACGCCGTGATGTGAGTGAAATAACCTTCAGTACGGAGTAAAACCCAATTAAATAAACAAACATAAAGATTCAGTCTTTGTGAATTTTCTTGTTTATTTGGGGGGTATCAGGGCAAATTGAGGGAATTATTATCTGCTAGATTTATCACAGTCCAAGTACAATGAATTACGTTCTTAGAACAGAACTCTGTCCATAAAAACAATTCCGGTATTGGGACATTCAATCACACCATTGTAGTGTCGTAAACAAACCATGCATACACAACAAGTGAGTTTTCTACACACCGCAAAGAAAAATCCAAAACAAATACAATTTGAATGTGAGGAAAAAATTGCAAATATGTATAAATGTTTATACTGTTCTTCGTAAGATGTAAATTTAGAATAGTGTACACGTGTTAGGACTCTCAATAGACGCGCCGGGTTAACTCGTACCTACATTCAAGACAGCCATCACGTGAAGTTCTCGATCGATTTCCAAACAACACGACTGCATGGTCTTTCTTTAACTAGATGTTAAGTACCTTTTTGTTGGTTTTGTTAACTGTAGGTTAACTTCCACAATGTATTCGTCTCGTATTATCCTAAGTTGAATTATCGTGGTTTGTGGATCAATAAAACCCGATGTTCAGGCAAATCTGTTTATTTACTTACCTTCCAGTTAGTTTATTTGCTGTCAAACTCCATTGCGTTTGTATTTCCATTTAAAAACCGATGATTGTACGGCGTCTATACTGATCATTGAAATAGTATCACCCAAGACAAATATTTAAATGTACACTTTCTTTTAGTTAATCAATGATAATAGGAAGCCCTTTGTCTGTTGCATTCAAGTTGTAATAAATGTTATTATTCTTTTTTGAAAATGGAAATTAAGAACCCTGTGCCAATAGCTTTATTTGATTAACCTGACAAAGTTGAAGTTTTGTCTTTCCATTGGAGGTCAATACTTTACCACAAATTAGATAGTTATAATTGATACATAAACGCCTTGGGTTGAGTTTGCAGCTGACAACAGAAGACGGGAGCTATCTCAACATAAGCGAAGCTTCACAAGTTGTAGTTATGGAATTCAATAGATCCAAATCGTATGCCTGTCGACATAATGAAACTAAAGTAGAAACATTTAAACTAGCTACTCTTGGGTACATCTGCTTTGAAATTCTTCTTGGGTTGTTCATTGGATTTGGAAATGTCTTAGTGGTAGTAGCGATCAGCAAGTTCCAGGAACTTCGCACAAACATGAATATTTATGTGTTTAGTTTAGCTATCGCTGATTTAGCAGTGTCTGTTATAACATTACCACTTCACATCGCCATTTTCGCTTTTCCTCATCTCAAATCAGTGCTATACGTCTGTATTTCTCGTTACTGCATTCTGATAATTTCCAATGGTGCCTCTGCGATGACATTGCTGCTTATTACCATAGACCGATATATCGCCATCGAGAAGCCATTAGACTACCGTAGAGTCATGACTACAGGAAAAGCTAAACTTTTAAGTCTTGGTGTGTGGATTTTAACTCTGTCATTCGGTTTTCTACCCCTTTTTGGCTGGAATGAATGGTCGCCATGCAGTCAGTGCACATCAACCCTCGTACTGCCGTATGTGTATTTGACTCTGATTGTATTCATCATTATTCTTAGTGTCATCTTCGTTTGGATCCTTAACATCAGAATATTCCTCATAGCAAATAAAGCTACAAGGGACATTCAAAAGCAAATGGCGTCTTTCCCATGCCAGCCTTCAACCAGAATTACAAGTTCTTTCCTTCAAAACAGGAGAGCGTGGAAGGCGCTATTGCTCATGTCAGGAGCATTTACCATTTGCTTGTTACCCTTTGGGTTGTTCATCCTATGGGAGATAAATTCTGTTGACAATGCTACACGGAAACATTACCACGTTCTCAGGATCGCAACAATATTTTTGTGCATCGCTAACTCGGGACTTAACCCAGTTATCTATCATAACAGAATTTCAGAATTTAACAGAGCTTTTCGAAAACTTCTTGGCATGAAAGGGAAAAAATCTCAAATGATACACCCTTCATCTTCCGAGTAAAGAATAGTGTGTGTATATTTCAATTAACCCTATGAATGTGGGCATAATCACCACTTGATTTGATAAAGTTACAGACGTGGCGAGGCTTGAAAGTCAGGAAAATACAGACTATAGACCAATTTCACGAAAGCGCCATGTTGGAACCAAGGTGAGGCGATCTGCTCTTTTAACGTAAGAGATGACGTGTCTCATGCAGCGTCACATAGGCTTTCTTCACCAATGATACACAACCAATAGCGGTACTTTACGGTGACGTCATGGTTTGGGTTCCACTTCACAATGCAGGGCGTCTGAGGAGCCGGTTGTTCAAAAGTGTATTACCTTCAAACCATTGTTGTATGACGTTACGTCACAGTATAGTTTCTTTGTTACGTTGTTCATTTAAGCCTGGTTTAACTTTTGAACAACCCAACCGAAAACTTCTTGGCATTAAAGTGAAAAGTTCTCAAATGATACACCCTTCGCATTCCGTGTGAAGAATAGCATGCGTTTATTTCAATTAACTCTTTGTCTGTGGGTATAATCACCACGTGGTTTTCACGATTGCGCCATGTTGAAACAAAGGTGAGGCGATCTGCTGTTTTGACGTGCGAGATGGCGTGTCGCTTGCAGCGTCACAAGGGTTTACTTCACCAATGAAACACAGCCAATAACAATATTGTACGGTGACGTCATAGTTTGGGTCACACGTCACAATGCAGGGCATCTGAGGAGCAGGTAGGCTCGCGTAATTTTGCAGCGCCAAACCTTTTGTGTAAAGTCTATTGTCGTTCTACGTTTTCTAATAGGTACCTGTATTAGCTTATATCTGACAGATATAACTAGAAGTCCTTTTACATATATATATTATAGTTTTTTAATAACATATATGGTTCATACTAGTATATGGATAACAACTTTAGTGTATTAACGGTGCGACGTTTCGACATAGATGCTAATGCTTGACAATATACATTCTATTCATTATTTGAATGGCATTAAGAAGTTGTTGTACGATAATATCTAACACATAATGATATGGATATCAACTTCTGATGTATATTACGGCGACGTTTCGGTCTCCATCCCAAGACCGTTTTCAAGCAAACGAAAAACGGTCGAGATTTTGTAATCATTTGCTGCAGAACGGTCTTGGGATGGAGCCCGAAACATCGCCGTAATACACATCAGAAGTTGATATCGACATAATTATGTGTTATTATAATGCATTCTATGTCAAAACGTAGCACCGTTATAATAAACATAAGTTATTATCAATATACATACGCCTCATGTTATTAGTTATGACAATCTTCTAAATGCCACTCAAACAAGTTATATTATTGTTTGCTTTATAATGACGACATTCATTTAAACCCATAGTTATTGTTAAAATTTGTGTTAGCTGAATAAACTTCGAAAGCCAATCCCTTAAAGTGCCACGCCCATTTGTGTGTGTGTTTTTTTTTTTTAGAAAATAACGATTTTTCCATTCCTACGTGGGCAAATTGTCGGAGGGATATGTGCAAATTGGGCATTGGATGTTGAACCGTGGTATATTTTGACCCGTGGTATATGTTGGTCCGTGGTATATAGTTGTCAATGACTTACACTCAGTGATCGTAATAGATGTTAAATACAGTAAATTTCCATTATGGAAAAGTGTACAAATTTGACAGTTTTTCACCACCGTAAAACTAAAAGTCAGAACGTGTTTTTTTTGGTGATGACAATGTAGGGTGGGTCTGCATGTCACCAACAAAATGACATTGATGCAGCCAGTATATTGTGTACGTTCGTCGCACACGGATGACAAAATATATAACGGCGAAACATTGGATCTGCTGCAGCGTACCGTATAGCTGCTGTCATTCGTGATAAAGTGTCGCATCCAGTTCTTGCAGAGTTTAGACAGGGGATCGCTGCCTGATTGTCCTTTCTTAAATATTCCAGGTTTTTATGGCATTGCTCCAGAATAATTATAAGCCTATAGATTGCCACACGGGCTCCGTAGGGTCTGGCGTTGTCACTGATGAAGTTTGGTCTCATCATAAGGGCAGGATCGGAGAAACGACGTACCACGACCCGTTTGAGGATTTTAGCCTTTTGCCCATTCAATTTTGCCCTGAAACGTCTTGAGGTCGAGCTTACAACCATGTGAGACACAGTCCCACACCATGACTGCGCCCCCACCGAATGGGATCGTCTCGTGGATTAGCCTTGGCCTGTATGCCATATTGTGCGTTCCCTAAACTCTTCATCTTCCTGAGTAACATGGAGCAAAAGACGATTTACTCCGACTAATGAATATTCCTACAGTTTATAAAATGTTGATATTGACGAGTAAGACACCAGGTTAATCGAGCTTATTTATGGCCATAGGTGTGCATGCAGTGGGCGTTTGATTTGTCTTCGTTTGCCATATCAAGCGGTTTTTAGCGATTCCGAACGGTTCTTGTAAACACCAGCCTGCGAATATTCCACTCCCGTTTCAGTACTTTGTTATTGGAGACGGGTGTAGAATCTTCCCATAATTATGTCGATTTTGTCCGCCATGCAGATCACGAGAGATCCTTCACGTCATTTGTTAAAAATACAGAATGTTGAACACCAATGCCGACCTTGGGTCTAATCAAAAAGCCAGCGATTAAACATTTGGATCAGTCTCCATCTTTCTCCGTCGCTGGGTCTTCTTCGCGCCATGACACTGTAACAATGTCTCCTGATAGCACGATGAAACGTTAGAAAAAACTAACCCAGCTAGTGCACTTCAAATTGGGCCTTCCATTGCTTCACAGCAGTACACGGGAAAATCGTGTATTATATACCCATGTATCAATGCGCGTGACGGCAATCAGTATGTTGTGTTTGCTCTTTTTACTTAACTTCATGCGAAAAAGTGTCTATAATATGTTATTAGTGGGTAATAAATTATGGTACATGGCGTTTAACTTTTTTCCTGGTGAATATATACTAAATGAAATTTATGAAACAGACTTTTTAATATGATGCATCACAAAATAATACGGTGTATGTGGTTTCTATTTATGCTTGTTTTAGAGGCATCTAGCTTTATTTAAGCTGTAAACTATACCATGATACATGCATGGGACAATTAGAGCGTGCTTAATGGCTTCTGATGGTTACTCCCGCGGGACAAATTAATCGGCTGGAAGTTTTCAAACTAAGCCACCATCTGCTGATTGTGTAATTTTATAAAATATGTTTAGGGCCTACTGACTATAGCAGCGTTTCACCGCGATGTTTTCTTCGGTTCAATAAAATCGCAATTACCAGATAAAAGTGTTATATACATGGTGCTCCACTCGGAAGTCCTCGAATGTACCTGTAGCGCACATAGTCTCGGACGTGATACGATCGTCGCCATTTTGGTCGGAACTTTTCCACAGCCTATGTAAAACTGCCAATGTAGACTTATTGCAAAATTTCTATTTGTTTTACATGCAGGACATAATTTTTCTAAAGACATATGAAATTCGCTCGATATTCGTGCATACCGTAAGCTGTTGTGATTAAGTATAGAGTATAGAGACGTACATTGTTGTTACCAAAAACTTCTAGTTTTCTATTAAATGCAGAAATGTGCAATGCTAAATCATCGAAACATCGTACAGGGTGGTGCGGACACATCACTTGCACTTACCGTCTTTTTTAAATTTTTATTGTCCATTTCCTTCAATTATTTTTGTAGTTTTTATCAAAATGTTTTATTTGAAGTACTGTGAGCGTCACAAACTCGACAAATAAAGTGGCAATAATTGGGAAACAAAATTCGAGTTATTACAGGAGATTTTCGAATCATGCAATACTCTCGTTGACAAATAAAACCACCTTTTAAATATAACCAATGCGCGACGAGTGCAATTTTAATACATAAAATATCTTAAAGAGATAAATTCAATCTTCAATTATTCCCAACAGAATTGGAAATCTCTTTATTGGACGAGTAAAAGTCGGTAAGTGCAAAAACTTAAAATTACACATTTTCGTCCAGTGCTGTTCTGTACCGTTATATGGATTACGTATGTAGTAGAGTTACAGAACTCTGCATCTCATTATCTGTTATAACCTTTTCCATCACCATACTAACATAAGTACTAGCATTACGCTTAAAGAAAATTCACCTTTTTGCTAAAAACAAAAATCAAGAATTAAACAATCGAAGGACAAAAGATTGTGGTGAATTGGAAACCAAACCAATGAATGAACCGAATAGTCACCGATTAAGTAGATATTCACAATTGATTACTGTCTAATTACCTATACTGGATTCATCATAGGATTTTCGTGCTTTGTCGACCCCTTAAAATCCATAATAAGTCCTCTATTTACTTGGCCGTCCAGATCACTTATTTGCTTTAGGGATCAATGCGTAAGTATATCCATTCGAAAAAGAAATGCCAGGACCCGTATCCATAAGGCTATTTAGCAATCTTTACCAAACCTCATTACACCCGTTGACCCTCAGTTAAGGACCAATTATTCTTTAAAGCTTCATGGTCTTCCCGACACAATAACTCTTTGCAGGCTAAAGCAGCTTTTAAAAAATGAATTCTTATAAGAAGCTGCTCAGAGTTGTGTCCCCTTTCTGTAGCCTTTCTATACAATTACAGCTACCGGTATATATAAAGGTCGCATATATTCATACAAAAGTTTTGAAGTTTCTTGATTAATTAAAACAGTTAAGTTAAAACAAAAATATCCAATGGGTTAAATGCTTGTACGAGCCAGTTGAAATCCTGCTATAATTCAAATTCAACGTCAAGAGGGCCGATCATTTTTCCTCAAATGTGTTAACAAAACCATTGATTCCACCGTGGTGAATGACCATATATTATGTAGCTATATTAGTGAGTATTTTGAATATTGTAAGGGGCGGGGCTAATAACCGCTGATGTGGGTGTAACATCGGAAGCCAGAGAGTACCAGGGCACAGGAAGCTCCTGCAAACCACCTGACTTGGCTGAAGAAAGACAACAGAACATTTAAAAAAACTGGTCCACGTAAGACTCCGCCCGACACGATACATAAGTAACTATGGTGTCTACAATGTTCACACTGGGAAGATTTCCGGTGGGTGCGGAGCTCGCGAGTGGTTTAATGATGTTTCTTCCCGAGTTCCTATCAAACAATGCCGACGCAAAGTTTGAGCGAAATACCTTAAACTTGCATTTCAAGCATTATACAGGCCACATACATTATAAATATTAGCGATAGTATGATTTAGTCCAATCTGGATAGATCTAAACCTCCAGTGGTTACTTGCTATTCTGAAGATATGAAGACAAGATCGGATTTACCAAGAGTGGCTTTAATCGAGATCGTCGAACACATTCTGCCCTGATACACGGTTTAATATCAAAGGTCAAAGGTTTCAATGTGATTAAATTGATAACAAATACGAGGTCATCACCACAGACTGGAATTATTACTACGCACACGTCGATAAACAGATCTGGATATATTAATAATTTTAATACAACTTAGTTTGTGTTATACACGGCCTATATACGAAGGGAATTGTTCTTGCTTTAGAGTTGACTATATATGCAGTCATTCGACAAAACCGCATGTGATTTCTCGCTATTTATCATTTTTTAAAATTTGCTCGAATAATCGTGATCAATCCGAGTCGATAGCAACGAATACATTTAATAATATATTTTTGTCAAGAGTAATCACTACAGATATACAAAACATTCCATGCATACAGGTTTGTCAGTTCGTCAATATGTCAAACTCAAGGGTGGAGTATGAATTCTCGAAAATATCCATTGTCGTTTCGGGGTTTTACGCCGTCGCTTACTAAATGTTACTTCACTTACACGACGGTTGGTCGGTGCAATTAATGAATATTTGGCTGATTGGGATATAAAGAGATTATAATGACAGTGCAGGATACGCGACTATGTATCAGCTCGAGTTGGCTGAGGTCGGACTGCAGT
>JAVFBZ010091791.1:1583-15908 GCA_032466195.1 Katharina tunicata | reverse complement strand
CCTGTTAAATATCAAAATAAAAAAAACATTCCTTGTGAACTCATTCCTGAATTAATTCCAATCAAACTATGCTATTGTAAATGTTTATTTAAATAAAGCAAATTTTATGAATTAAAACATCTTGAGTGTTTGTATTGTAAAATCGTACCCTTCATGCCCCAGTTCAAGATCATTGATATAGAATGGTTTACATTTTATTCAAATATGTGACTTTAAACTGTTGAATGGAATGGAGCGTGTGGTTGGGCGTGAGCTGTCTTGTGTCTTGAAGCTCTGAGCAAAGGGGCATCAGGAAGCCCATTTGTTGTAGTGTCCTATTATGAGTCTGGCCTCTGTCCAGTGGCTATTGTAAGGCTATTGTGAGGGTTGTTTCTTTCACCCATTGGGCTGGCAGGCCGTCGTGTGTGTGAAATAACCTTCAGTACGGCGTAAATCGCAATCAATCGGTCCAACAAACAAATGAATTGAATGGAACGAACCCCATAAACCAGCCCTCCATAACATTGTTTCAAAGTATTTTCAGTTAAGGAAACACTAATATTAGCCCTTCGTCTTAATATATGTTAAGTTTCTTTCGACTCTCTTTGGCGACTCCTGCAATGGCCTTTTGCAATGGTCTGACAAGGTGTAAACATTTTTATGGAAATGCAAACAACTGTGTTTAAAGCCCGTCACACAGTCGCCAGTCTGGTAAAAGTTTTTTTTATCTTTCTGCATCCATACTTTTGTTATTACAGTTTCACGAGAGAAATAAAACTCAAAACGGCCTTAAACCTGTATATAACAAGCAAACAAGTCAACACTGTGAAACTGAGTTATTATTCACATCTTGAATACATTTAGTTGCAGAGTTTTGTATCGTTATTAGTCTACTACATAATCCATATATAATTCAGAATACATTCTGCGCTGACTAATATACTAGTCTAGCCTGCACGAACAACAGTAGCATCGCACTGTTGTATAAGATGACCGTGGGCTATAGAATAGAATCTCCGGATGATCCCAACCTTGTGGACGAATGTCTCGATCTGATGTTATATTCGAATGATTAACGAGCACCAGCGTAAACGGCCAGTGGATTTCCAGAAAACCGTCAAAATGTGAAAAACTAAGGCCAAAGAAACTGGAAATATTAACGATCTGGGGTACATATAAAGTCAATAAGTTCATTCATAAGAGTCTGTCACAGTCTTCTTCATGACATGATGGCACCCAAGCAAAATGTGTACGTAAAAAGCTTCGAACAAACTACTGGTTCTGCAAACATGCTTTTAGTATTTCAAAAAACAAAACGTTTGCTTGTAAATTAGGTGATAATGATTTATATTTCGTTAAACAACCAGGAAGTGATCGATACAGCCTGTCATATTATTGCGATAGCCGGTCAACACTGGAAATAGATAAGCAGTGTCTGGGCTGTTATACGTATTGTCACCATCGTTATATGACTAGAGCCTGACATCAACTGCGTAAAACGCACACCTTTCTTTTTGCATAGTGTTAAACTTATTCATTTGTCTGATATATTGTTCATCGTTGCAGCTGATGTTGGATAGGTCACGTGTGTCAAACTTTCGCTGTCATATGAATCGATTCTGCCAAACTTAGTTATTGCCGCGTCCGCTTAAAACAGCGTTTCTGAATTAAACTCGACGTTTTGGGAACAAACATATGACCACCTCAAACTTCCCTCTCTTAATTCTATCAAATCAGTCGAAGTTTAAAGGAATTTATTTTATGGTAAATCTTTCAGGCCATTGTAGGGAATGGTCTGAAAAATCCACCATCAAATTATAAATCTTCAAGAAACCACTTTGAATCTTTCTGTCGTTTCATTTTATTATTAGAGTTTCTTCTTCTGGATGCACTCTGGCTAAGGGCAGTATGTTTCCAGATTATATTCATGTTGTCATGCTTGGCACTGCATGGAGGAACATTATCTTTCCAATAGTGATAACACCCCACATGTTGGGGTTATGTTTTTCGTCGTCTGCGGTTTGAATCAATCAATCTTCTTCTGGTTGGCATTATGTAAGAACTCTATTACAAAGATGGGTTTTTTAAGGTTCCACCTCACAAAATCTTAATATAACTTAAAATTAATCCAATGTGAAGATACCTGCAAATATACGTCACAGATTTTGAGCTGTGTGTTATTTAGTAGTCCTTCTGTTTGCAGACAAATAATGGAAGTGTTATATTTCATTTGGGCGTGATCAGAAATAGAGATGCAGTATTAGACCGTATTGCGAAATGTGTGTACTTCGGGCCATTGTACCATCGTGGCGTGATGTTAAACTTCATGTGCAAGCAAGGATTGCTTTCGAGAAAGTAAGGTCAAATTTACTTACCCTCTTTATAAATACAAAGGGCCATGGATAAACATACAGGTATTACCCTAGTCTATGTTGAGGTGTGTAACTCTTGGATAGGTAAAAATGTTTTGTCAACGCCCTATACAAGATATGATTATTTTGACCTAGTTCTAGCCCCAGATCATAAAAATGCTGATAAATACATAACTGCATACATAAGCAATGTTATTCGTTTTTGACCCAATATACCATGCAGAAATTATAAGGACATAGAGAGATAGTGAATACATACAACTGTTCGTATTCTTCTTGTATTGATTTGACCAAAACAAACTATACCAGACACTGTAGTTTAATGCAAAAGTTGCATGATGTAATTTGCTTTTTCAATTTTGTAATATTTGCTTTTACGAATTAACTAATATCATAAACGCTGAACTGTGTCAAAGATACACCTCTGATATATAAAGTATAATGACAATAGAAAGGGGGCATGTATCTGTATGAAAAAAGTCAAAATATAAGTAATTGTATACCATTTCACATAAAGACCATGAATGCTACCGATGAACAAATCACTAGGTGACCAAGGGCAACATGTCGAGTCCTTTGTTATGTGTGTTTTGTGGACATTGTAAAGGCGATGTCGTGAGGAAAATAGATGCAGCCGTTTATTTAGAAAATGCGTTTGGACATACAAACCAGGTGACCGTGGTCAACACCCATTAGGTCGACACTTCAATTATGTTCACTTATATGACTGTGTGTTAGTCCAATGGGTGATGGAAGCCCCCCAAGACATCACTGGCTATGAACAAAAGCGACGCAAGACTAACAGGGGACGCGAATACAACAAATGGGCCACCTAGTGACCTTTAGGGCACCAAGCTCCCGACAAAAACTTGCTATTGTAATTGGAACGCCACTACCAACGTGCTCTTGGTCTAAGATTTGCTGGGACCATTTTCTGGGACATTTAAGTTGAACGTGCAAGAGACCAGGTGTGATTTTGTCCCGAGTTACCCAAACTTACTGATCCTATCTTGAACAGTCCACAACAACCACAAGGCTGTTTCACTGACATTTCCCTAAGCAAGTGAAGTAAAAGGAAAACGACGACCATCCTGTAGTTTTTGGGGTTAACTTATTTTAGCAATATTGATAATTATTTTGCTTTGGTGTTGCCATTTAACAAATTATTTACGTAATAAAAGTAGTTGGTGGCCGCAATGGGGAGGGGAGGTAACTACCATGACATTATCTTTAGAGTTATCCTCTCATGTACAAACAAAGTCCACAATGTCATTACTACTTATAGGCACTGATAAGCGACGAGCTTGCGAAACTCTAGTTGTATGCACTGAAAACACAATTAGCTGAAAGACATATATATTAAAAATCAATGAAAATGTAGTTAACTATATTAGTTCTTGGCACCACGTTTACAGCCCAGACGAGTCAACATTTTCATGATATTAAATTATTTCTCTTATCTTTAGCAACTTTTAAAGGGTTTGGTTGATTAGGTGCTGGACAGTCTTCAGTTTGAAAAGCAGACATTTCTCGCCAAAAAATATTTTGTTAGATGAAAATGTCTAATAAGTAATGTAGAAAGGGGTAAAGTAAAAATTTACAATGACTAATCTACCGACATTCCTGAACTGTTGTTTCTTTTATTCACCCTCGCAGGGTGGTTGGTTGGAGCCATCTCTGAGCTAAGGGCCACCAGGAAGCCGATTCGTTCCTGTGTTCTGTTTTTCGTACCATACGTGTATCATCTATGTTGCCAGCATCGCTTAGGTTGGTTTCCTTCACCGATTGGGCTGGCACACCGTCATATACTTGAAATAACCGTAAAATTAAGTTTCCATTCGTACGGACGTGGATGCGTACACGGATACGGAAAAATCGGGCTAACTGTTAATATAGAGTGTTCCCATTTGCCCGAATCGGGATGCGGACACGTTAATCTTCGACCAGATCATGTTCTGCATGCGGAACCGTATGCCACAAATGCACTTCCAGTCTCTTCATACGGAAAATCGGATGGATAGATATACAAGACAAAATTATCCGCATCTGTAAAAGTTCAAATGGAAACGTAGCTTAAAGCTGTAGGCTCGCGAAGTTAACACCATATCTCAATAAAAAGAATAAGACATCAACTTTCAGATTCCGTAGAGTGAATAATTTTGTGATTTTTTTACACGGAGTTAGAGGCCGTTGAAATGGCAAGTAAATAATTTTAGTACAAATCGTCATTTTCCTGCGGTGAGTACTGTACTGTGACGTGAATTGAGCTTTAAGTCCTTCTCCCAGGAGGCACAGAAGTATATATTATGGGATTTCCTCGCGGACAATATAGGGGATAAACATTGCTAATAAACACCAATTCAGCTGGTGACATTTCGTCAAATGAGCTTTTGATCAAGGATAAATATTTTATACTTTAATTCTGTCACCAACAGATCGATCCACAATATATGTATCCTACATGTATGAAGTAAAATACGCGTGTACGAAACAATACACATAAGTTTTTGTTTTTTTTGGTTTTCTACCTGGCTGCCTCTTCCTAATTTACCGGAGTTTGTTTTCACTCGAAAATGCTTTGTAATAGTTTATATTAGTGCCAGAAGTAACTCTCCTATGATATTTAATAATTTTTGACATTTTATAGGTTCTCCGTCCTATAAAATGTCAAAAATTATTAAATATCATAGGTGAGTTACTTCTGGCACTCCCTCTACATAAGTCATAACAAGTAATTTTGTGTTATTCATTAACAATAGTTAAGAGTTAGTTAGACACGAAGAAACCTTTTTTTAATTTGATCAGTGTTAGGTTAAAAAAAAAAAATGTGTTTTAATTTTTTATGTTTATCCATCGGATTAATGCCGAACTGTACCAATTTTCTTGTATCAAAGCATTCAGAAAGGAAGTGTTCAGAATAAAGCCTTGACTTGCTGTTCGGAAGTTGTCTTTGTTTCACATTCTATAACTCATTGCTTAAAATCTGTAATTGGAAATCACCCTCCGTCTGCTTCTGATCTGGGTTAGATGTGAAATTTGTAAATCCAACGGTGGGGCTCTGAGTCAGTTCCATGTCAGACTGTTACAAAATTGTCTTCAAATTCAATAAAATCGCTCATAACCAGTCTGGTGTACCTCTCCCTCCAGCATGTGTAAATTGTGCAACTTGAAACTATCAACCTTCATGTCACACGTGGAAACCACCGAACCAACTCGGTGAAGATCGGGCAGTTTCTTCAAAGTGAATTCGGCAAGATGTCTGCGCTCAGAGAAATGTTAGAGAAAGGTATATATTGTCAACTTTGAAAAATTATTTAAAATCGAAAAAAAAAAAAATAGTACAAAATATCTGTTTAGTGGGTTGGAAAGCCAATGTTCTATATTTTGTTATCCAATTGCAGTTTGACTTCGTAAGCCTTTTACCTTAAGTGAAGTATGGCAAAAGAAACCCAACCAATCTATTCGCTCTCATCGAAGGTATATTTTTTCTTCCCGTTTTTTTTAAAAATATATATGACTTGTAAATTTGAAAGTGGTTCTAAGACCCTCCTAGCATGTACTCAGCAAAAATAAAGTGTATGTCAGAAATCCCCAGTTAACAAAGCTGATTCGCTTGTTGCATGCCAATCCTCCTCCTTTTAAGCCTCACCATATACAAATAAAATACAAGTTTATGATCTCATAACATTGGTACCTTGTTTGTGGTTTATTAATTTATGTATTTATTTGGTTGTTGTTAAACATACAAATTGTATTCAAGACTATTTCACCTATGGCTATATGACGGCTTTGCGTTGCCGGTGTACGATGGAAAACTGGGAAGACTGGGTCAAAGCCATCCTGCTAATTTTTCAGCCACCGAAAAACTTCCCTTATATGACTAAGGTCCATATGAGGAATCTAACCTTTTCTGGGTAAAGTGAAGGGGACTCCGTAGTACAGCGCTCAACCACGGAGCCACAGCAAACGCAGACTTCAAGGTTTATAATGGATTTCAACTCAACAGTAAAGGTACAATGTTTCAGTCAAATTTATCCCTGGTTACCGTATTTCCACCATCATTTCATCCCATCCAAGCATTATCGGTCGGATGGGTCACACCAAATTTAACCACAAGCAAATTGGGGAAATGGGGTAACCCAATTATAACTTTATTTAACAAATTGTTCAAGATTTGAAAGACAGTCAGACTGAATGACAGGCAAGCCGAAGTCTCAGGAAGCGAAAAATGGTGGAAATGTGGTAATATAACTAACTA
This sequence comes from Katharina tunicata, assembly GCA_032466195.1. Taxonomy (NCBI): domain Eukaryota; kingdom Metazoa; phylum Mollusca; class Polyplacophora; order Chitonida; family Mopaliidae; genus Katharina; species Katharina tunicata. The sequence goes on along the minus strand of JAVFBZ010091791.1, from coordinate 9,299 downwards.
GGGTTTTCTGTTTATAGAGCTGCACTTAAAATAAACAAAATCTACAAGTTTATCCACGCATTGTTCAAGAAATACTATAACTATTAACATGATGAAACAATATAAGGCAAAGAACAAAACATGTAATTTGAGAAATAGGTTACCTATGACAAGGTATTCCATCTTTACTAACAGAAGCATCTTGCTCGTCAGCATAAATAAAACAGTTTGTACAGTTTCCCTCAAGACAGGAGTCTATAAAGCCTGGAAAAGTTAATCTGATGATAGCTCAGAGAATATGTGCAGCTATTGTCAGCTCTGCAACTCAAGGAAAAGAGACAATGTAATAAAATTATAATCAACACTTAAATCAAGTAGCTCTGGGGTTATACGATCTCCACTCTATCTGAAGCTACATACATATATGTATATATATATATATTAATTTACTTTTTATCCCTGCCTCCCTCTAGCTTGAGATGAATCAAACAACTATTTAACAAGCTAGAAGAACATTATTTTGATTTTAAAGATACCTTTAATGTAGCCTGACATACTAGAATTTCGTGTTAAGCCTAATATTGCGTGTGTGGTCCCACAATAGCCAGAGTTCTTTCTAATTAAAATGTCAATGCATACTGAACAATAAGGCAAATAGTACCAAACGGCTGTATCACTATAGATCAACTAAAATCATTTCTAATTTAATTTAGTTCACAGTTATATAAATGACTATTTGAAGATTATATTATGGAAATAAACATTTGATACACATATTATACCTTATGTTTATACTTCCCTTGGATTCTAATGATATTGCTGATGAATTCAAAATAGGAATAATCTATATCTACCTACATTGTATAGGTTTCATGCACAATGCAATTATTGACTTCATTCTACTGAATGAAATGACTGTAAAACAAACTCAACACATTAAAACATCCCACTATAAACCCCAGTCACCGAGGGATATCTGGCAGTACTTTTAGGTTATTAACCAGGTAAAACATAGTAGCATGTGTATCCATTCAGACTGAATACCTTTACCGCATTGGGTACTGAAGACAACCCAAGGGCTTCTCAAATACAATTGCCTCCTGACCAGTCTCAAGTTCCAATTCAAAGATCATATGCAGATAAACTAAAACGTGCCTAATTTTTGTCTGAAATCAAATTTGATAACAACACCTGCATAAAGCGGGGTAGTCTCAATAAGCCATCTGTGTGCACTTCTGCTGGATACATTGATTTGTTACACACACACAGACATGAGCTTAATGTAAGGTCAGCAAGTTGTGAAGATCAATATAAATAAGAACACCAGGTTTTACACAGCACAGCAAATGTTCTGCTATGTGAAGGCGGCTATCACTCATCATATAAACAAAGTCAATGTGAACAGGCTAAAAGTCCTGGCCTATTAGGGTATACAGTGGATCACAGAAGATGAAATAGATCTGTACATGGAAAATAGTCGACAGGTGTTCACTGAACACCTGTATTCCATAGGTTGGATAAAGGACTAAAGAAATGGAGGGGATTATGTCAATCTGCCCCGCTTTCTGGCTGGGGAGTCCATGAGTACATCAGAAGAGGAAGTTCTTTTTCTCCCCTCACAACATCTGGAGAGTTCTTCAAGGATATAGCAGTTTAACTCGTCTGAATTACTTCGGACAGCAGCTCCAGAGTTTCCATGTGGAAGATAACCTACACTCACATTAGACATTGCTCCATTCAGACCTGGAAAAAAGAAAGAAATCAGATTAAGAAATTCACTGTTAGGTGACTTGATTTTAATATTTATTTATACATTGAATATTTTTTATGGCAACCTCTGATATTTAAGTTGTGGTCATTTATCTTCATTCCTAAAAGTGAACAACCAGATTTCAAGTCTGCCGAAAAAATGTTTTCTTCAGAGTTGGCAGTGTGGTGGAGACTCTTTTGATCACAACAAGGTATTGACAGTCCTCTGTGGGTCTGTCCAAGTGGACAGGCAACCGCACTTCATATGACTTTTTAGTTTGGTTTGTTTGATTGGTGTTTAACGTCGTACTTAAAGGTATTTCATTTATATGACGGCAGATTCTCCACTTCTTAATCTGCTCTACTCAATACGGCGGAAAACCGGGAGGAAACTTCGTAAAAACCGCCCCTGCGATTGCCGAAGTCACCTCGTGTGACTCCCTCATATACCCCAGGTCCACAGGGAGACTTGAACTTGTGCGGTACAACGAAGGAGGATCTGCGGTCAGACGAGCTAACCACTGAGCCACGGCGCGGGCTTTTAGTTTGGTAAAGAAGAAAAAACCTGGAAGTTTTTGTCCCTGTAATATTTCATTGCATATTTAACACATTGCTCTTGTTTATTTTTCTATTGTTTTGGAACAAATTGGGGACACTTAGGCAAACAGCTCGTTTAACGGGCTTTTGCATAAAATAAACTGACTAAAATTAAAAAGAACTTGTTTAAGAAATTCCTTTATGGTTGTTTGAATGGGTAATTTTAGCCTTGTATATCAATGTACACTTTTTTGGATTGGGGTTTTATGCTATACTCAAGGTTGTTTCACTTATATGACTGCATGGCAGACCAATCGGTGAAAGTTGATTGGGGGTTTTACGCCTTACTCAAGGTTATTTCACTTATATGACGGCGTGCCAGCCCAATCCGGGAAGGACACCTCACGGCAAGACAGGGCAAAACATTTACATGACATTAACAGGACACCACAACGAATCGCCATCCTGTGCCCCTTAGCTCAGAGAGCAAGAGCACAGGCGGATTCCACCCAACCATCCGCACCAGAAGATAGACACGCGCCATTTTATAATATTACAGTATTCCTGCGATCATTTGTGTAAGTTTGTAAGTTTCAAAAGCCTACGATAAGTATCAACAAAGATACAGCCAGGAAAAGTTTTCTAGACAGCAGACATACTGACAGAAAAAGTAAATTTTATATGGCCCACTTTCTTATTAGAAGGGGAACATTATAATGTCAATGAAATTAAAATATATTGATGAGCACTGTTCAAAATCTTTTTCGAGTTGTTGGCATCAAGTAAAACCACAATAAAACAGTTTGTTGTATGGTGGGCTGTTGAAACCAAATTTCGGCCCACTTGACATTGCAGACATAAACAGATGCAATTACGCATATAACTGGTATCTAGTCAAAACAATAATTAACAGCATATTTAATAATCATAGTTCATCCTCGTTCCACGAGAATACCCCATACATGTACCTTGTAAAACTAGAGCATCCCTAAAAGGTTGAAGATCAGGCTCTGGTGAATTGTGAACATCAACTCCTACAGCCCCGTGATGTCTCGGGGAAGAGCGTTCATTTGTCAGACGGGATGTTGGTCTGGAGACAGAAGATGACAGTCGGTTTCTATGTGGTGGACTCCTCCCAGCAATGTATGCTAATAATTCATCACGACGTATCAGTCGACGCTTTTTCTTTGCCCATGAAACTAATTCCCTATTTCTGTGTTGTCTGCCATACTGGTATCCCATATCCATACAACGTTTCATAGTTTCTAAACTATCTGTTAAATATACAAACAAAAAATGTATTTTTTAGGAAAAAATTATTATAGAGATCTTTTACAAATTTAAAGACACAGCTCAGTTGCACCAATCTATTAAAACAATTTATATGTGCAGCTTGTCGCATGCTTTTCACCAGTATCAACTACACATTCAAGGATTTGGTGTTTAACGTCGTACTCAAGACTATTTCACCTATGTGACGACTTAATATTAATTATTAATTTGCGGTGTCGGTGTATAGTGGAAAACCGAGGAGAAACCTCGTAAAAACCACCCCACAAACCCCAAAGTTACCAGAAAACTTCCCTATATACCTACGGTTCACAGGGGGGAATTGATTGGTGTTACATCATACTCAAGGGTATTTCACTTATACGACGACTTTGCATTTGCGGAGTATGGTGGAAAACTGAAGAAACGTGATGAAAACAACCCCCCAAACTGCACAGCCACCAGGCCTCTTCCCTTATACCTACTTACAAGGAAACTTCACGTGAATTAAAAGAAAAAAACATTTCACACCTTGATTTCACAGTTTTTTTTTACATCTTTCTTAAATAAAGTTATTACCTTTATACATAGAAGTAACAGACGCTGCTGAATTCTGGAAGGGAATCCACAATGACAAACCTTGATATCGATCTGTAAAACAAGAATATTATATGATTTGTTTGAATATGTAATTTACTGAAAGGTCATCTAAGTTGGCTTTCTATGTTTTGTAGTTCGCTTTTTGTTTTTTCAATTGGAGATGTATACCTAAGGCCTTATCAATTCACTTACGGTAAATATGAACTTGCCAATGATAATGCCCAATTTTGGGACTGATGCATTTTTTCTAAACAATTTTCGCGGAAAAAAAGGTTTGAATGCAAGACCGCATAGTCTGATTAGGCTATGCCCCATAGCAAATTTGATTGAACTGATTGGTGTTTAACGCTATGCCCAAGGGTATTCCGCTACATGAAGGCAGTAGATTAAAACAAAAAAAGGAAAGTCAATTAAAAGGGCGGTGCGGGATGCAATAAAATGAACATGCATAGAAAGGGCATTGCTTCTTGTGTCTATTTGTTCTGTTTACGTTTCTATTCGAACTACCTGTGGTGTACAATGAAGGCTTAAACATCGGACAATGTTAAAATACCTTTATAATTTTCACAGCGACCATCTTACTGCACTTTGATGGTAAATGTACGACCTCAACTATTATTGTCTTGACCAATCAAATCTTTTTCTTGAGACTTCACACGGCGATGAACGCCGATGATGACCTAGTTGTAAGGTTGCACTAGATATACATACATGCAGGAACGCCCAACAGTTGACTACCAGTGGTCGTTCACAGGGAAATCGTTTCTGTTCTCCAGATAATTATAAGGATAGAACAATTATATTCCAATGCCACATTTGAGGATGTTGAGGTGCAACATTTCAAATTATAACCGGGTATAATCTGGAAACCTACTGCCTTTAGCCAGAGTCCCGAGTGCTAGCTAGATTAGTGCTGAAACGGTTAATGGAATACTTGTATTCGGTTACAAATTTGTGGGTAAGCGAATAGAAAATCACTAACCGAATAACCGAAAATTAGACATGACCCCTAAAAATACACGCGTCATTGACGAATCACAGTTAATCACATAGACCAAACAGCCGAAACATCGCACTTTGAAAAAGAAATTATATAATTTCGACTGATAACTAGTTGTTTTAAGCCCATTAACACAGCTTAAAAAAAAACAGAAATAATGTACGTCAACTATAAAAGTTACCATTGCAGAGCTGCATCCTAAAACTTAAACGGGAATTAGGTCATCGCTAGCATGTGCGTCTTTCAATGATAAATTTTGTATATGTTTAACGTACATGTTCATATCAAGCCCTTTTTATTCTTGAAGATTTTGTTTGCCCCACTTCAAATATTAACCAAAGCGTGTGCACATAAATGTTTTCAGGAGTTTTGGTTGATTTTCGCACTTTTCCGCATAAGACTAATTGTCCAAAGTTTGTGTATTGTGTCTTATTGATATCGTCCATTATGTTCAACTAGGCAAATGTGTGCTGAAAGCCTGGTTTGGGAGAACATTATGTCTGCACATTATGTCAATTGATTTTATAATCATTCACTGACGCTCACTATTGATGAGTTAGTTATTCACGACCTGGACTAGAAAATTTGACGACACGACCTACAGTGTTTGACGAGTCGGCTATTTGACCGGATACCATATATACGGTAAGCTTATGTAAAAAAAAAAACACCTAGAAATTTTTAGTTCATCTAATATATTTAGCCTGGGCGTTGGATCTCTACATAACTTCTCGACGCAATTCAAATCATCTCCTCACCTTTATATAACTGAGCAATTGAAGATGCCGAATTCTGAAAACCTAACCAAAGCTTTTGTGTTGAAAACTCTGTTTCTGTCTGAATCAGGTCCTCCATGTTTGTTTCTCTGTCCAACTCCTCTAAACATTCTTCTTCAAAATTACTCAGCCAATTTTCGCCAGATGGATCAACATCCTGGCTTTTATCATCAGCCATGGTGAGAAAGACAACTTTCGGTTTAGTTTTAATGTGTTTTTCAACTGGTAAAGTGTCGCTTTGTCAACAGATGTTGTGTTTTCGTAGCCAGCTTATTTTACTAACGGCTTGTCGATTTATCTTCTTCTGTTCCCTCTGTAGATCCGGAAGACTGCACTGCGCACGCGTCAACATCACAAGCGTAAACGGAAATAACCGACTTCATTTAAAACATCGGGAAGATTACGTTAATTTGATTTTGTTCGCTTAAATTGGTCTTCTTAAGACAGCAATATGACTGCCAAATTGTCACAGTCTGATGGTAAGTAGAAGATTCATGATTGAAGACTTCAACTATTTCAAACTATCCCATAGTGCATCGTACTCATGCGGCCATCTTGTTTATTTTTGTCCACACCGCGCAGAGGGGGAAAGCCGCCGAATAGTGGTTGCAAATACATTTCCTGCTAAGTGTGTCCCCTGTTTTCAGGGGTTAACAGCCGCAGAAATTGGGCGCATCGCGAGCAAACACGTGAAAGTGACCGGTCCTCATAAGAATCACTCGACGCCTAGTCGAACGGTCACTGCCAAAAGTGATTCCCCAGAAAGGATGTCACTTGTGAATCATGTAAATTCCAGAAATGAAAATGTCGAGATTTCGCAAGAAGAGGAAAAAATGGACACAAGGGAGGGTCAGTGATTAAGGATCAGATTCTTAGCTATTTCTTGTCCTTAATAGTGTATTTTGCTAAGTGTGATACCTGTTTTTCTTTGACACTGTACATGTATGATCCTTCGGTATTCACATCCTCCATTTAAATGTGGGCTAAATGTTATAAGTTTATTTTAAAAACTAAGCCTGAAAAAAAAGCAATCAAACAAAACAAAGTCACAGCAAAAAAAACTCATTGATATCACACTGTTTTAATAATTTTATTTGGAGTGAATGTAAAAGCCAAGTAAAAATAAATAGTCTTAAATGTTAATAAACTATGAATTAAACAAAATGGTTTGACTCGAAGTTAGTGGGCATCAGTCCGAGCACCTCACCCATCGTGATTTCTGTCAAGTTTTAACAAGCATCATAAACATATCTATAAACATCAGATATGTACTAAATATATGTATGTATGTACTAGATATGAACTAAGCCTGAAAAAAAAGCAATCAAACAAAACAAAGTCACAGCAAAAAAAACTCATTGATATCACACTGTTTTAATAATTTTATTTGGAGTGAATGTAAAAGCCAAGTAAAAATAAATAGTCTTAAATGTTAATAAACTATGAATTAAACAAAATGGTTTGACTCGAAGTTAGTGGGCATCAGTCCGAGCACCTCACCCATCGTGATTTCTGTCAAGTTTTAACAAGCATCATAAACATATCTATAAACATCAGAACAAAGTGTCACAACAACAAATTGGCAATGACAATGCTTTCTTACCTTTTAACTTTTGCTCAGCAAACATGTCCCACAAACTTGGATCATATTTTGTGTATTTGTTTTATTTCCTGCAAGAGAAGACAGACATTGTTTTTGTCGACAAATCTGAGCCCTACATGCTTTTGTCACACACACACACACACACACAACAAAGGGAAGTCATCAAGCTGTGAAAGTTGTTTGCTTTGCATCAAAATTCAGAA
>JAVFBZ010091680.1:0-12662 GCA_032466195.1 Katharina tunicata | reverse complement strand
CGTTGTTAGATTTTGAAACATAACCTTTATTTTTTGGAGCACATGAAAGCAGCAAAGTCTACCATAGTTTGATAATTTAGTAACGCCGCAATGACTGCGAATATACAGTTCAAGGTTATACTTTAGGATGAACTAACTTCAGTTATTGGAGCTCTTCTTTTCTTCTCCCTTGAAACTACATGTTAATAAATGTGGTCAAACCAACACCAATATAGAGTAAAGACAAAAACTATGAATAATATGTTACTGTGAACACAACATGTTTCTCTAAATCATCTTTATTAGAGATATGGCAGACATTTATTTCAGATTAGTAAGAAGTTTGTTAACGAATGCCCAAATGTAGGCCTTTCGTTTTAAGCCTTGACTTCGATGGCACTGTTCGATTCTCGGTGTCAATGATACGACTGACGTCACTGTGACGTCATCATATGTTGTAAGTATCACAGTATGACGTACCATTGAAATCATTTAAGTAAAACCGACACTAATAGGAAATCCACATCTCCGCCAAAGCTTAAACCAAAGGGCAATATCTAAGAGTTTGAAGCCCTTTAAAAAGGCATATAGATAGTTTGTAAATGTATAATTAACTATGAATGACAGCCGAGAATAATTCAGACTGGTATGGAAGGTGAAAGTCCAGATTGTCACAGCAGCTGTAAGAGAGATCTTGAGAGATATTGGATAAAATTGTTCCTTTGTTATTCATACAAAGATATACAGAGAAATATATCCTATTAAACAAAATCCAGCCACCAGAGTTATTTTGTCAGTAGATCTGAGACAAATATTCCAGACATTTTGAGTTAATGAATGAGTAGTTATCTCCTAAAACATGTATTATTTCACAGTTCCCGACCACCAGAAAGCTTCGTCTGAATGAAAGTCCAAAACCAGATGACCGTAAAAATGACATACTCACAGGCATAAACGTTGGACGTAACAGGGTGGTGGACATTTTTCAACTTGTCATACGATTCTACCTTTTGTACAAAATGGGTACTGGGGCTGCTAGCAATGCTTTCCAGTTCATGTTTGTCGGCTGAGTCGATGCCAACAGCGTATACATGAATCTCTGTTTCTTCCAGAAGCCTCGCAACGCCGGGAACCCGTCCTTGGTCGATGTTACTTCTGGCGTCCATAATAAAATAAACCAAATGAGCAGCTTTCTGCCTCGAACCTTCCTGCTTGGTAAACACTCGCGCCAAAACCGTCTCCAATGCTGCCGCCGTGTGAACGTATTTTGACTTATATTGTGAAGGAATTGAATCTATGGCCATGATCACTTCTTTCTGAGTTTTAAATTTGTCCAAAGAAAAAATTACTTCCGGTTTCCAGGAGTATGTCATGATGGCAACCCTGACGTCTCCCGAATCTATTTTAGCATTTTGTACAACAGATTTTATAAACCCCTTTAAATGACGATGATCCCTTTCCGTACTGCTTGGTGACATGTGGTAGGCAAATAAAACATCAACCATCGGGTTACCTGGTGAAATAAAAAAACACGCCGTGATTTATTCTTTATACTTGGCTTCAGTCTGAAACTATTTTCACCTTCAAACATACACAAAGCATTAAAGTATACTTCACATTTAATTTTAAAATCTTAACATCCAAGTTAAAAATGCAAATTTGCTAAATGGTCCAACTTTATATAATAACTCACTTTCGAGATCTGAGGTTTGAACAGCTTCCGTTTTACTTTCTATATCAACAGGAACTGAAACAAAACGAAAGTGAAAGTTTTACAGCATAACACCAAGAATAAAGTGAACCTGACTACTTCACTTAATGGGAAAGACTTCGTGAATCAATATTTTGCAATTACAAAAGCGAATGAAGCAAATTGAAACAATAATAATTATTATTATCAAATTTTTTATTTTTTTAAAATCCCACTTCATGTTCAAAATTGAGAAATAAAATTGAAATTTTTCGTTTTCTTCTGATTTCAAATTAAATTCCATTCGTAAAAATAAAAGCACAGCAAATAGTCTAAGCAGCAGAGAACCTGAACAATGCACTTTGTAAAAATCATAAGATAACTCACCTAAGCATAGCTTGTCGAACAACATTTTTCGTATATTTTCCAGTTCTTCAAACTTCTTTACCATTATTCGGTGGTCCCAGACGGGTTTCGAAACTACCTTAGCTAATTCCTTGGTGTCTGAGAGACCAATTCCAATTCCAAAAACTGTGATGCCATTGTTATGAACAGTGCGGGCTTGGTGAAAGGTCTGGTCTTGTTGAATGTTTGAAATCCCATCCGTGATGATCAACGCAAAGTTCTTAGCGGATTCTCTGTCTCCACGGCGTTTCCGAAACATTTTAGTTCGCATAATCCTCAAAGCATCAGCAGTATTTGTGCTCCCCCCAGTATACTGTACTTTCGAGACAGCTTTTAAAACCTCTTCCTTAGTCCTATGCGTTTTCAGATTGAATTCTTTATTGGCCATTGTGCTGTATGTTAACAGTCCTACTCTGACCGTACCGGAATCAATGTCCATGTCAGAGATTAATCGGATTAGGAACACAATCACTCGCTCAAAGTTTATCTGTGTTACACTTGTGGAGACATCTAACATGATAACTAAGTCTACTTCATCACCGGAACAACCTGCAAATGAAACCTGCTAAAATGTATGACCATTCCATTAATAATCATGCAATATACACTTACTTCACATGGTGTAAAAGACCCCCTCGTCAGCACCAAAGCACGAATTTGGTCAACCTTGTGCCTGATTTAACCTGCAATGAACTTGTCATGTTTTTCCTTATGTTAAACAGAAGACTTGTCGTTTTTAGTGAACGTGTTAATCTCATACTGTTACGATCTTTTTGAAAACACAAACGCATTCACTGCACTATAATGAATGCAAGGGATTGAAACATAGGCCTAGCAAGATTTGTATAAAAAATTGGATTCGTGCAATTAAATATACAAAGACTACTGTCATGCGTGCGCGACTGTCTTAAATAAAACACCAATAATTATTTCAATGAATTTGCTGTTGTATTATTTATTCAAAAAGCAAATTTGCTATAAAAAAAATACTAAAATAAACTTGCTTAAAACAACAACAACACATGCCCATTCTAACTTCTGAAACACTGATGCTTGGTTGATGTTTGGTAAAAAAAGAAAGAAAATATTTTGAGAAAACAATTCTGAATAATCTCAACAAGCACAATTTGTTTGTTCTGTTGTATTGATAAAGTTTGGTTTTTTTTACAGTATTATCTTGAAAATATTTCCTGGACATCCTTTTTTAGACTATTACAATAGGTTTCTTCAATTTATATTTAATTTATAAGATAACACTTCTCTAATGTATTTTTGCATTCTATTGTTAAAAAACTTTTTCGACAACCTATATTGTTTGTCAAATGCTTTGGAACACCTTCTGTTCAACGTGCAATGTTACTTTGTTACAATTTTCAATGACAAAATATGCATTGAAATTAAGCAGCTTTGTTTTATTTATTTCTTCTAGCATGCAAAAAACTATTTTAGTGCATAATAAAGTTGCTTAAAACTCAGAATCGTGCAATAATTCATTCCAAAATTAAAGGAAAATGGGAAATCTACAAACTGTTTATAAAATTTGAATGAAGTATTAAAAATCTTAAGAAAAGAAAAAGTCGGCCATTTTGTTTTTAGATGCACAATATCTCACCTCCCGGACCCACAGCGCGACCACCTTGAACTGCAAATTAACAATATGTGTGAGATTTAATATGGCTGGTTCAGAAAGAAGAAAAAAACCTCATGGGCTTGTTCATTTTTTTCACAAAGGGACAAATGACAGCAAAAGTGATAAATAAAGTCTCGTGTTCAGTTAGTCTTCCCTTCCCAGCAAGTCATTTAGTTCACGCTCACTAGGTCAGTCCCATCCATCTCCAAACCTTTTCCACATTTATAAATTATAGTAACTTGATTCATGCTGTCATACTTAGAACAAGAAGAACATAATCTTTCCAACAGAGCTAACACGTGAAGTGTCTTCGCATAATTTGGTGGTGTTCGTATCGCTGCCTACTTCAATAGAATACTTACACCGCCGTCATATACGTGAAATACCTTTAAGCACGGCGTTAAACACCAGTCAATAGGCTCTGTAAGTCTCGTTCGCTTTTGCTATACTGTCTGGTACATCATCAAGACTGTGACGCTCTGTATTGATTGGTTTATGGTCTACAATAGGGTTTTCATTTGGTTTTGGTTAAGTTTTAGTACCGGAAGAGATAATTGTTCCCTTTTTAACTTCCGGTGTGATGTTATATATAAATACAACAGTAGCATGTACCCGGAACTGGAAGGAATCTCGTGAAATCTCGTTCATCCCAAACCGTGACTTACAGGCCCTATTAATGAATCAACCAAACTAAATGAATTCGTTGCTATAAAGAACCCCAATGTAAAAACAAAATCCGCTGCTTGAACTTTCGTCAACGAATAGAAAACGGATGTTTAGTTTTTAAACTCACCTTGGATTAATTTGCTCACAACTCCACCTCTCAAAGCGGATAGACCGTTATAACCGTTGGTATAAAAGGAGTTGCCTTGGACTGGTGTGGTTAGGAGACCGTTTAAAGCTGACGTTCTATCCTGTCCAATTCCAATAGCAGAGATAAGCACACCTTGTCGCTTCAGATCGGCAGACTGTGATAGAGCCTTCCTCTTTTTGGCATTGTCTGCAGAATCCGTCACGATAACAAGGACATTTTGGGCATCAGCCCTATCCCCTTTGTTAGATTTAAAAACCCTTCTGGAAACCGTTGTAAATGCGGAGTTCCAATTAGATTTATTTGATCTATAAGAAAATGACATTTGTCCTAAGGCATTTTGAATGTCCCGGCCTGTAGAATACTTGTTCAGAGTAAATTGTAAAAATCCACTCGTTCCGTAGACTACAGCCCCGACACGCACAGCTCCAGAATCAACGTCTAATTGCTGGACTATTTGTTGTAAAAATTGAACCAAATCTCTGAATTGTGACTGAGTTGTCCGACTTGAATAGTGCACTAAGAAAACAATATCAAGTTTTCCATTTCCAGCTGAAATAAAATAAATAGATATTACTTATTAAATATTAAATATTAAAAATATATAATACTAAAAACATTATATATTAGGGAAAAAAACATTGAAATGTTTTGTAGTAATCTAAATTCGTGTTTGGGTATTTGAATGTATGTCTTCAATGTATTTTATACAATGGTTTTTGAGCAACTAGGCGACCATACCTACGAGAAGCCTCCCTCACCGATCTCTCTTTACATTAACTCCCTAAAACAAACAGCTTAGTTCGATGACATGAGTATAATAGTTTTGCTTGGTTTTATAACTGTTTCTTGTCTTTATAAACATGCCACCATAAGTTTATATCTCTTCGGATCTGAAAACGACTTAAATGAAGTAAAACTATCAAAGAACAACAACTACGGAAGTTTTCCTGTTTTTTTTTTCAATACTGCTTTATCAGGGTCAGTGGGTCAAGGAGATGCAGAAACAGTCATCGGCGAGGAAGATTATCATCCAAAACAACGAGGCTGATTGAAAGATAATTAGGTAATAATAAAGATAAATTTACTGGTGATAAATGTATTCCAATTCAAGGATATTGTTCTATAAAATAAAGTTAATCAACAATTTAATAAAAAAATTATTTTCACCACTTACGCCATTAGACAAATCAAATACTATATTTTGTGGGCACTGGTTACAAGGGCAACAACAACACTAACTACTTCCGTAGTTTATTAAATATTTGTTCATTTTGTTGTATTTATGGTTTGAAAAAGAACAAAATGTAACAATTTATTTCCATTAACGCAGTGTAGGACTGGAAGGTTTATCGGGGATTTGTTGTAAAACGTTAAATAATTTGACAACTTTCTTGTGAAGTAAAAATATAGGTATACATAATGCAGATTAAATATTTTCACTACCGTCGAGTTTTTTTTTTTATTGTGTTGTGCACCTGACCAAAGTTATCCCTGCGTGTAGTTTGTGAGTAGGTTTATAGCTGGTTAGGTGGTACTGCTTCACAATTTTGTATTTGTTTCTTCTGCATTTTACTGACGTATTAAAAATTAAAAAAAATGCTTCTCCCTTTAATTTTGAAACAGTTGGTAGTTAAACTTAAACGAATCGTTCTCTACCGAATTTGTGGCCGAAACAGTACAACGACAACAGCACATATGGCTTGTCAATACAGCAGTGCTGGGAGTCTACTCAATCCCGAAAAAGGTACGAGTCAATATTAGTATGATAACTTACCAGGTGAAAACTGTCCGGAGACCTGACCACCTAGAAAATAAGACATCAATAAAATAAAAAAGATATGATTAGCCATATATTTATTTCAATGGTTTGACTTGCTCGAGTCAATTATTTAAAAAAAAAATAAAATGGCTATATATCTGCCCAATTTTAATCGTCATAAAACAAAGATCCTTAAAAAAGATCAGATACATACTACATGTACGCACATCATTCAATTTAAAAATGGGGCTGGAACGACGATTATTGCGCCGCAGATGCCCATGTTAGTCAGACAACTCCACTGGCCTTTAGACGTAAACAGACTTAAGAAACATTGAGTTGGAAAAGCCATGCAAGGTATGTTTTCACAGTCATGCAACAGTTTTAGTTCATTCGTCAGTCCGTATTTAGGAGAGTTATCAATAATCGCGTAGTTTACCTGAGTACGGTGACAACTCCAAGTCAAGAGGAAACAGTTGCATCAGGTTTAATTATAAACAAACACATTGTCAAAATAATATTGTCGCATTTGAACCGGAAGTGCTGGTATCGGCCATATTTCATACAACAAACCATGTGATCTACACCACTCAGCATACAGTGAAGTAGTACAGACAAAAGGCGTACAGAGTTTTTAGTTTTTCAATTGGCGTTTAACGTCGTACTTGAGGGCATTTCACTTATATGACGACTTTGCGTTCCTGGTGCATATGGTTGAAAAGCACAACCAATCAAAACACTGCAAATGAGGGGACTTCCCTACTACAAATCGCACTGTCTGAACTCATCTTATGTAGTTAAGACATACAAGACATACACTTACCTAGACAAAGGTTGGATGCTAACGACTCGGATGCATTGTTAAGATCGTCAAAACCAGGGATAGCCATTAAATGATTGGTGGGTGGCTTGGACACAATATTATGCAGATGAGATGGGTTTGGAAGACCTACTCCAATTGCGAACATCTCTACCCCAGATTTTAGTAATTTCTTTACGACATTTTTTGTCTTTTTAGACCTCAGCTCTGGTACATTGCTCGTCACAAGGACGGCAACATTTCGTACATTTGGCCGATCGTCCGGTTGACCAAAAATGCCTTTTCGTAAAGTTCTTAAAGTCCGTACTAATTTTGACTTCAAGGGCTCATATGGAATCTGCCCAATTGCAGTGAAAAGTTTATCTTTTTTGGCAAATTGTCCCAATTTTAACCTGACCTTTGTCCTTTTGCCGTTTGTTATTGCACCCACTCTGACTGAGCCGCTGTCAATATCAGCATTTTTCAAAACAGTTTTTACAAAATTAAGAATATGAATAAAGTCCCTATGAGTAACTGCTGATGATGAATCCAAAATAAATACAAGGTCTGAGTTTGTAGAAGAATATGACGTGCATTCTGCAAAGAGAACATCGGATTAAAGCATGTTAACACACAGAAAAAGCTATGAGAGTCCATTGCGACCATCACGCCGTCGACTCGGTCAAAACGAAAACCCGATAATTCGAAACATGGTTTAAATATCGAGTAGTGGGTTTTTGGTTTGAGACGTCGACAACGCGTTTGCAGCAATGGACTTCAACAGATAGCAGGGGTGGACATGTACAAACAGATGACATTCGTTTAGGCGCGATGGTTGAAATGGCCTTTCATAGTAAGCAGGGGTAGACATAACCAGAGAAAGAACATTCTTTGAAGAAAAGACTTAGACCATAACATTGTTGTAGAGTTAGGACAGACATCATTCACAGTTGATAAAGAATGCAAAGACACTTTAGAGACGCTTTAGATTAAGTCAGAAGACAGAGCAAGGTAAACTAAAATGTCTTGTCCGTTCAACACAGTAGAAAATATTTATTGATTTATTGATTTATTTGCTTGGTGTTTAACGTCGTGCCCAAGAATATTTAACTTATATGACGACTTTGCGTTGCCGGTGTATGGTGGAAAGCAGGAAAGAAACCTCGTAAAAATCACCGTGCGATCTCTGCAGCCACCGGAAAACTCCCCTTTTATACCTGAGGTTAACAGTGGTAGTTGAACCCATTTCGGATACAGTTAAGGGGACTCAGTAGTCAAACTCCTAACCAAATGTACCACGGCGCGGCCCCAGAATGGAATAACACAATTTTCATGAAACAAAAGTAAACTGATTGGATAGCAGATGGTTCACACGTTTGATCAAGTGGCGAGGCGACCAAGTTGAGTTGTTTTTCTCCAACACAACTGATCTAGTTATTGTCTGAAACTATTTGTAGAAGAAAACTTTCAGATTGCCGTTTAATTTCTATGGTCATTTGTGTTGGTATTAGAATTTTCGTCAAAATCTAAACTGTGTTGGATGGTACGTCAGACATTTTGTCTTCTCTTGGAATCTCTTAAGACAATGGCTGACATTTTATATTATTTGGAGGATTTTAATTGCAGGATGGTATTTCATAAAAAAAAAACATTCAGAAGGCATACTTATCACATAGGACGACGTAAAGACTTACGTTACACACAGAATGTTAGCACTTTGAAGACAGACATTTACATGCTTTCGTTATAAAAGTATTTATTTGCGGTACTCAGTGGTCAAACATTTTCAGTATTTTCGTTTTTTGGAGGGATAACACTATCTGATTCTAGGTTTTTTTTCTTTCACAGGCTCACCCTTACGGAATCGAACCCAAGACCCTCGGAGTCAGGCATCAAATCACCAGCAGTAAATGCCCGCCGTCATGACCTCTATCCGACCTTCACAGTTAGAAACAATTTTTCTCGTATGTTGGTAATATAGTTGTCTTTTTTTTAAAACAAATATTTTGAACAAAATTCGATTGTGTGGTACATGATTCATGTCTTCATCGCAACTATTGTGGAATACAAAGCGACCTATTTTCACAAAAGCCTAAATTCATCGCTCAATGTTAAAACGGAAATTTTGCAGATTTTGGTTTGAATTTTAGGCTGAAACAAAGAACCCACTTACCCTGCTGGTTGGAAATTGTAATAAAGACTAATATGGACGCCAATCCGGAGACCCATCGTAAGGTCCCCATCTTGAAATCCTGAAAGCAAAAGAATAAATATACATTAAATTTGTATCACGAATCTTAATCAATGTTATTGTATTTCTTGCTTCTCTGTGATTATAACGATCTCTCTAAAGCACAAGGTGGAAACAGATACATTTATTATATTAAAACATGTACATCTAGAGATTTTGTCATATACAATGTATATTTCGAAAATCAACCTTTAACAAAAAAATCAGTTTAGAGACAATTAAACATGCGTCTAAAAGGTGTTTGTGTAATCTGCGCTGGACTAACTCCCTTGCAATTTCTTAAGTCTTTTTATTAGGGCTGAACTAAAGCAAAATTAATTCTTATAATATCTACATGTAGGTCTTTTTGGCTTTTTTAATGTAGTCATTTTGCCTTTATCTCATTTTATTCCTCCAACCATTACGCCAAACCAAATCAGATATTTTTGGATTGAAGAAAACAAAAAAACATTTTCATCAAACATTTTCAATGTAATGGACGCTTTATGACATCATGCACCATCGACAGTTATAGGATTTGTAGAGTGAGCACCTATGGTACCATCTTGTTGCCATTCTAACACAGGTTAAATGTTTCCACAGTTATTTAGAGTTGTCAGAGTGTGGAGCTGCTAGTTTGGGGATACAACTCCAATACAAGACGAAAAGCTACTGTTAGGGAAAGTTGTAATTGTTGCTTAAGGTAGCTGTCATTTTTCTGTCATTCGTTGTTGTGTGGAATAAAATACTAACAGTTATTTAAACCAACATGACTGCCGCCTTGCGTTGCATACAACAATCACCTTTTACGATCAGAGTCAAATATTTTATGAAAGTTGAATGTAGCACCATAGACCGGAGCTTCTATTGTACTGTCAGCCAAACTACTACCAGACAACCAGAATATTGAGGTGAACCCAAAGAGTCAACTACCAGATTAACATTACTAAAACACGACAATGATGGATTTACAACTTCTGGTTATATTGAATATGTTGTAATCCGTCTTTGTCATGTTTTTGTTATGTGCCCAGCTTCTAAATGCCGTTTAAATAGATTAACGTTACTTATCAACTAGCACATCCTGTAGAAATGAGCTAAAGTAAAACGTTGATACGTATAGACGTGGCGTAAATCAGTCCTCAAGTGGACTGGCACACGCCTATAATAATAATAATAATAATAATAATAATAATAATAATAATCAACTAGCACAATTAGACAAATAAGCATACATTATATACAAGATTCATAAAAAAATTGACTTTGGTAAATAAAAAAAATAAAAAAAGCATACATTATTTTATGTTATAAACAGCAATATATAATATAACGTCAATAATTCTACCAGTTCCATAGCAATATTTCCACTTTCAGGTAAATTGTCCAATAGAGTGATGTTTTTCTCGTTACACCACCCAAGGAGTTAAAATTAACAATCTTACGCACTGAGTGTCTACAAACTTACAAGATGTTATCTAGTATGACGTGCCTCGGGCAAAAAAACAAGAAATGAAACTCTTTGTGAAAGACGGGTAACCCTCGCAATTATTTAACATTTTGGGGTTACAACAACAACCACAGTTTTCAAAGAAAGGTGCTCAGACGTTCAGGCCAGACTTGTTATCTACGTGAAAAATTAATCGCATACACATTTATCACAGATTCTATGACAGTATTAAACAATATGTATCTCTTCGAACCAAAGGAAGACGGTCACTAATCGACCTATTCTAGATACGAAGAGTAGAATTAAGTGTTATACGGTCTTTCGCATTGTGCATAATTGTTGAAATTCTGTACTTAAATTATAACATCTAGTTGAAGACTTGACACCCATTTTCAGGTATGCCCGAGCTGCCTTTACAATTCGTGTTCGTAAACTCATAAATAACATTAATGCCCCAAACCCAAGATGATAACCAAATGTAACCCGAGAAACTAGCTATTCATCATTCTACTATCGGAATGCTATTGGAGATATCGAGAAACCCTGTAGTGTCCCTGAATGGCCTCGACTCATTTTAACCCGTATTACATGCAATTGCTTTGCGACAAAAATGTCCAAGCCAGAATAGATCTAAAGAAAGCTTTAACATGAGATCTCTTAAAAACACATCTTATATCGTGGTTTTTTTTCTTCTAATACCACAGTTCCGGTTTGATGGACTCGAGGCCAGCCACCGTAACAGTGGAAGAGCGAAATTATCAACTATGCAGAGCAATTCTCAGTTTGTCGATTAAAAAAAACCTTTTCTATTCATAATGTTTCAAAACTAAATTACGAGCAACGAATAAAATCAACCAATCAATCAATTGGTCGATCAATCGATCTATTAATAAATAAAGATCCACTGAAGCCAAGTTATTAGTGTTATAAACAGAGTCATTAGTAATTACGCCAATTAACCCGGTTGAGATCCACGGGAGCATAATGAATATGTTTCTTTTTAAATGAATCAAGTGAAAAAAGGTTTTAAAGGCTGCGCCGTAGATTAGTTAAAGCGTTGAACTGCTGATTTCCATTTGCTGTACCCTGAAAAGTTTCCAGTCCGGCTGTGAACCTTAGGTATATAAAGGAATGTTTTTCTGATATCTGCGGAGTTCGCGGGGTGGTTTTTACGAGGTTTCTCTCCGGTTTTCCACCAAACATTGGCAACACAAAGTCAATATATAAGTGAAATACTCTTGAGTGCGATGTTAAACACCAATCAAATATATACAATTATGTTTACCTGGCTTTTGAAAATATAGGTAAGTATTATTAATTTTACACATAGGTCAAAGAGCATTAAACTTCTGAGGTAAGTTACAGGTGATTAAGAGCTATAAATAAGAAGCTGTTACACGTGTAATATCTGGTGTGGAACAATGCTTGTGTCAGTTACAAGCAATCACAAGAATCAAATATCACCAATTATTTTACGTCGTGTAGCAATGATAATGCCTTGCTATATAATAACCTCGCTACATTAAACGCATACAAAAAGTGACGAATGGTTCAAGTTAAGCAGTCTTTTTACAATTTGGAGGTGGAACAGAACATATTGGAACTATTTACTATAAGCCATAACTGAGGAGCGCTCAAAATAAGGCATTAATAAAACAAACCAATACAAAAATGAGTCATAAAAAGCTCTGGATCTGTTGTGTGCACACATCTTGTTTTTATAATTTGCGATTACAGTATTTTAGGGATTGTTTCTAATTGATACTAAAACGTTGTGTGTTGTAACACGCTTGCTCGTAAGATCTGCATACGGATTATTTGAGGTTGGCGTTAATAAAGGGGAGTAACTCTAAGTCGACTAAATTGAAACTCATAGTTCGTTGGTAGCTACTTTTGTTTGGAAGGG
>JAVFBZ010091569.1:3131-13385 GCA_032466195.1 Katharina tunicata | reverse complement strand
GGGATATGCCAATGCCGATTTTGTTGTCTTTTTATATATACTGTTATATATAACTAAGTGTATTATGTTGCGTTCAGGACTTGTCTTTATCACCAGTCGTTCCGCACGAGGTAGGCTATTGCGTTCGTATACCCACTTACAAGTCGCGAACAAGAATTCACGACATGTAAATTCCTTTCGAGATTTACTGCGAAGGGAAAAATTCGAATCGTTAACTCATTGCATTTTGAATAAATCGACTTTGATCTCGTAAATACGAATGATAAATAAGTCAAGTTACAAGCGAATGTTGATTAGGACAGCTCCCGAATCCATTATTACAAACGAATGGGGATTAGGACAGCTCTCGAATGCAGCATTACAAACGAATGGGGATTAGGACAGCTCTCGAATGCAGCATTACAGAGGAATGGGGATTAGGACAGCTCCGAATGCAGCATTACAAATGAATGGGGATTAGGACAGCTCTCGAATGCAGCATTACAGACGAATGGGGATTAGGACAGCTCCGAATGCAGCATTACAAATGAATGGGGATTAGGACAGCTCCCGAATGCAGCACTACATACGAATGGGGATTATCACGGCTCCCATATGCAGCATTACAAATGAATGGGGATTAAGACAGCTCCCGAATGCAGCACTACATACGAATGGGGATTATCACGGCTCCCATATGCAGCATTACAAATGAATGGGGATTAGGACATCTCCCGAATGCAGCACTACATACGAATGGGGATTATCACGGCTCCCATATGCAGCATTACAAATGAATGGGGAATAGGACAGCTCCCGAATACAGCACTACATACGAAAGGGGATTATCACGGCTCCCATATGCAGCATTACAAATGAATGGGGATTAGGACAGCTCCCGGATGCAGCACTACATACGAATGGGGATTATCACGGCTCCCATATGCAGCATTACAAATGAATGGGGATTAGGACAGCTCCCGAATGCAGCACTACATAAGAATAGGGATTATCACGACTCCCATATGCAGCATTACAAATGAATGGGGATAAGGACAGCTCCGAATGCAGCACTACATACGAATGGGGATTATCACGGCTCCCATATGCAGCATTACAAATGGATGGGGATTAGGACAGCTCCCGAATGCACCATGACAAGCGAATGTGGAATTGGACAGCTTCCGAATGCAGCATTAAAAGCTAATCGGGATTAGGACAGCTCCCGAATGCAGCCTTAAAAACGAATGGGGACCAGGACGGTTCCCAAATGCATCATTACAAAGGAATGATGATTAAGACAGCTCCCGAATGCAGCTTTACAAACGAATGGGGATTAAGACAGTTCCCAAACGCAGCATTAAAAGCTAATGGGGATACGGACAGCTCCCAAATGGAGCCTTTAAAACGAATGGGGACCAGGACAGCTCCCAAATACAGCATTACAAACGAATGGTGATAAGGACAGCTCCGAATGCAGCATTACAAACGAATGGTGATTAGGACAGCTCCCGAATGCAGCATTACAAACGAATGGGGACTATAGGACAGCTCCCGAATGCAGCATTACAAACGAATGGTGATTAGTACAGCTCCCGAATGCAGCATTACAAACGAATGGTGATTAGTACAGCTCCCGGATGCAGCATTACAAACGAATGGTGATTAGGACAGCTCCCGAATGCAGCATTACAAACGAATGGTGATTAGGACAGCTCCCGAATGCAGCATTACAAACGAATGGTGATTAGTACAGCTCCCGAATGCAGCATTATTAACGAATGGGGATTAGGACAGCTCTCGAATGCAGCATTACAAACGAATGGGGATTAGGACGGCTCCTGAATGCTGCATTACAAAGGAATTGGGATTAGGACAGCTCCTGAATGCAACATTACAAACGAATGGGGATTTGGACAGCTCTTGAACGCAGCATTACAGACGAATGGGGGGTTAGGACAGCTCCTAAATGTAATATTCCAAACGAATGGGGATCAGGACAGCTCCCAAATGCAGCATGCATTGCAAACGAATGGGGATTAGGACAGATCCTGAATACAGCTTCCTGGTGTGCCCTCTGGGCTAAAGGACACAGGATGTCGATCTGTTGTGGTGTCCTGTTTGGTGTATGTAATGCATTGTCTTTAATCACTCCCGAATGCAGCATTATTGAATGTGGTGTCTGGGTAACTTACCGATTTTACTCTTATCAATGGTAAGCTTTTCGTTCCAGTGGCCAACTTTCACGAACTTCATTTCGCTTCCCACCTTCTGGACGTTCGTGATGATATATTTGTGAGATCTAACATCTCCGTTAGAATCAAACGAAACGGTACGTCCTGAAGCCTTGAAAGTCACATTGAGTAATTTAGTCACAAGATCCTTGTGGACGATGGGGTCTTTGTGGCACTTATTATCCTCGCAGATCAGGTCCTTTAAAGCGTAGGCAATAGAGTACACGGCATTTATAACGTTGGTCATTTTAGCGTTCGTGAAAAGATTTCCAAAGATAGTTGAATGGGACATTTTGCTGAGAGTTTCGTCGCAGCTTTGTCCTTCACCAAGGGAGTCAAACGCACACCCGTGTAAATTTTCAAGGTATTCTTTCAACCAAAGATTCTCTGTCGCAAGTTTTCTGGTCGAGCTTTTCTTCACGTATTTCGCCACCCCTGGGGTCGTCCCTGCACTGGATACCACACCAATAATACCCTGAACAATCTCTGGTGGTTGATGAAGAATACCCTCGTTGTCTGCCCAGCTCTCTGCAGCTATAAACGTCTTCCCTTTCATTCTGTGATCACTCAACTCCTGTATAGAAAGAAAGGTGTAAGACAGATGTGTTAAAAATGGTATGGACGCTTTGGGGATTCTATATTGCAGCTTGTATCAACATAGATTGTCTTAATCTTCCACCACTTTTTTATATTTTGTTTGACTTATTCGGGCCTTTGCGCCGTACTTGACGTTATTTCACTCATATGACGGCATGTCAGTCTAATTGGTGTAGGAAACCACCCTAAATGAACCTTGCAAAACAGAAGACGTCACCATACATTTACACCGACACGATTTACAAATCGGCTTAATGTTACCCCTTGCTTCAGAGAGCACCGGGACGCAAGACCCAACCACCCGCGCAGTCGTAAGCCCCTTTAGATGAGTCTATAAGATTCTCCTTTTCATGAATTGAGGTTCGGCGTTTAAAAAACCCCTCGAATCCTGCTCTTATTATGCACAAAAATCAATAAGGAAGCAAGCAACGGGCTTAAGGGAAAGGGATAATTCAGGTCAACCAAGCAAGCTGCGGCGTTATGCGGGGATGTATTACAAAACAATTCACTCACCCCTTTATACGCGATCAATTTATCTCAAGTACACTCAATAAAATGTTCCCTTAAAAATTAAGGGATTCCATTCCCCATGTGTCATTTATGGGATACTGTCTCTTAAATTTAACCAAAAGCAGGTATATATTTTCTTATTCGTTACTTTCAAGAGAAAATCTCGTTTATATAGATGGCAATATCCTGGGGTTTTTTGCAAGAATAATTTCCCTTTTCTAATCCCTTATTTAAAGGGAATTTTCTCATGGATGATTCCGTGCATATTCCCTTCCATATAAGGGAATAATTTTTTCAGTGCATTCAAGTAACATAGAATAAGAGTAACTACAAGCAAGGAAGTAATATTGGTATAGAAAATACATTTCGGTTTCATATTTCTATACCAACATGACTTCCTTGTTCGCACATCCTCTTATCCTATATTACTTGAAACTGGTCGATGCAACTAATGGTTTTACTAGAGTCGACTGTGTAGCTATAAGAATATTTAGATCCGTTAAGTGAAACTTAAGAAAAGGCTATATAGTTATATAGTCTATCGCTGATAATGAAGAGCTAAATTAATGACCTATTGTATAATAGTATAAGAACTACTCGTTACCTTCAGCAGATAATGAGTATCGTGCTCTGGTAAAAATCCCAGAACAACCTTGGACTTCTGGCCTTCTGTGGAACTCTCCAACTTCTCGACAAATTTCGCGACAGCGCCCTCTCGTTCCTCTTCCGGGAGAACGTGTCTCACAGCTACACATACCTGTTGTCCTTTTATTGCAGATTCAAACACCTGTACGCCTGGAATATTCGTTTGGAGTAAATTTTCAAAGCAATTTCGGGTTCATTTAATAATTTTAGTCAGGTAAACCTACAGGTAAAGTATATTCCAAATAAGTAGCATCACTATTTACACAGCTTCTTGTGCCCTGGTGCTCTCTGAGCTTAGGGGTACCACGAAGTCGATTTGCTGTGATGTCCTGTAAATGTTTTGTGGTGTCTTCTGTGTTGCCAGCGTCGTGTTGGGTAGTTTCCTTCATCCATTTGAATGGAACGCCGCCATAAGAGTGAAATAACCTTATATATAAGTACTGCGTAAACCCCCATGCACTCAAAGAAAGTAGTTACCACTTCCGTCTCTATATGGTACACTAACCGGAGGAATGAAGCCTTGACAATAGACGATTTCAAGCGTTATTATCCCGTTCCTGGTATCGGATAAGATGACGCGAAAAGGTTATCTTGAAGTGAAGTAAAATTTACTGTACCGCAATTTTTGTTCAAGTATATGTTTTGTGAAGAGGTTCCCTTGTTCTTATTTCAATATTTATGTATTTAAATTAACTGCCAACCATTCAGCAGTATACCTTGGTGTATTAGCCTGGGTTGATTAATTTAGTTGATTAATTACTCAAAGGGATTAACCAGTTCATGTCTTGAAAATGGTTTTGAATTAAACCGAAATATTGACAATAATGGCATCTATTTTCGGAGTCACTTCTTTGTTATTATTTATTAACCAGTACATGAAGTATAATTCATGGATGATCAAAACGTACTTAGCTCTCCGTATACGCTGTCTGTAGCTAAAGTGGACAGGTACGTCCAGTTAAAATGGTTGACCAAATCCACGATGACCTTGACCTGGTAGTCGTCTGAGGGAATTGTTCTGAAACATGCGCAGTTGAGATAGTGGTGGGTGTTAAAACTGTTTGCTCCCAAAATACATCGATGTTATTATTATTGTTTGAGCAGAAGTCTTATGTAGGCCTAATAGAAACATATCAGAAGAGAAAGGGCCAATGTACACCTCAGTGCCGCATGCCTATATTGATGACTCAACGCTTCATATATATTTGCCTGCACACTCGTCATCTCGCCATGCTTACTGGCATGTTTTCTCTTTGACTTTTGAAAACAATTTCTGCAATGGGTCATGATTGCCTCGCGGATACAATGATTACTAGAGCTTTGTTGAAGAGCTGAAGGAAATTTTAGCGAAAGCCTTATATTTATTCCATGTTGCGCGTGTGTGTAGTTTTTTGTTTTAACCACAATCTTAACTCACCGCTTACGTGAGCACTTTTGTAACAAGGACATATATCCTTGATGTTTCCTATAAGTGACAGAGTGACAGTCTCGAATGCATGAGCTTGGTCTTTACCAGTTTCCTCTACCATCATTTCTGGATCCAACGTCCATAAAGTGAAATAACCTTCAGTGTATTGCAATATGCCGCGCCAACCAAACCAATCAATCCAGACCCAGTTGAAATTCCACCTACCTGAAAAAAGACCGATAACGCTTTCTGTCGCTAAGCCATCTGTTTGTAGCAGCGTAGCTTATCTGTGGAACGTTCTCCACACCGAGAATATTCGCTACAGTCCCGGAAACTACCGAACTTGCCGAACCAACAACAGCTATGACGCTCGGGTTTCTAGTGTGCTTGATCCTAGGACAAGACTGTTGCCGATTTATAGTCGGGTGCATAGAAATGACTTGCGTATCGTCATTTCCGGTGGAGTTGTCTTGAGATTGATTTTCTCCAAGGAATTTGCGCCCTGACACAAAGTCGTATGCTGCCTCGACTGCCCTATCAACCTATGAAGCAAGGAATAAGAAGGTATTATTAGACTTACAACAAGTTCACTATTATTCGGGTTTTCCCTTGTTCTTCTCCGACATTTTAAAATCACTTTTCCTGTAAATAAATACGAACTTTCACAAGATGGTTACCTAACTGCAGTATAAAGGATCACCCAGTTATTGTTGACAAGTGTAAAGGGTGCATTTACCTACACGAACAACCTAAACAAAAACAACAAAAAAACGAGGACTTCACAGCATCACCTAATCATGCAGGTTAAGGTAAACAAGGAAATTAGTAATAATCAGTGTCCAGAAAGCAAATATAACTGATCCTGTACTTGGAGCTAAAATAGGATACCAAGATTGACAGCTTTATAAGGAAAGTGTTTATTTTCTTGGTGTTTTACCCAGAACTTGGTGTGCCAGCCCAATCGGTGGAGGAAACCACTCTAAATGACGCTGGCAACTCAGGCGACGCCACGACATATTTACAGCACGAAAAACAGGACACCACATCGAGTCAGCTTCCTTATGCCTCTTAGCTCGGAGAGCACAAGGGCACAGGATTCTCCCACCCATACATCCGCTATACAGAACGTGGCCGTACTTTTTATTTTTTTATTTTGTATTGTGATAGTATTTCAAGCATGAATTCCCCTGAAAATATTTGTCAGAAGTTTAAGGAATATTCCTCAAGAGAAGAACCAGCGGAATGTTCTCCTAATACTTAACGAATAGAAGATATACATGTTTGTAGGAGGTAAGTAAAATTCCATTAAGATTCGTAAAATGATCCATATAGTGTATACAGACTTGTTTATAAGGAATCTGATCACGCTTCGTGGGGACATGTTTACTACCCGTTTCTTGGAATGCTATAACTATTGCTGATCACTGATTGCTGTTTGTGAGTTGTTCTAAATCTCTGTCAATCAACTATCTCTGTCAATCATCCATCTCTGTCAATCATCTATCTAATGTTTTCCAGATTAACTGTAACTATAGAACAGGATACAAAGCGTCACTATTGACCATATTTATTTTTGTCAAGAGGATATCGACTAATTAAATTCGATAAATTATCTCGTGTTCTAGATCTATTCTCAAAGACAAGTTTCTAGATAGATCTGAATGTATATATACATATGGCCAATTATTATAAACTTGCTCAAATTAATAGCTCAAACGACCTTGTAGTCAATTGTTCGAAGCGTCACTCTATTTAAGTGATCAAAGTGTCATTGTAGTCAATTGTTAGAAGCGTCATTCTATGGTTAATGACCCAAAGCGTCATCGTAGACAATTGATAGATGCGTCACTCTAGTTGATTGCCCAAAGCGTCATTATATAGTCAATTGTTAAAAGCGTCACTCTATAAAATGGCTCAAAGCGTCATTATGTCATAAAGCGTCAGTATTAAATTGTTCAAAAGGTAATTATACTGGTTAAAAGCGTCTATTTAGTCCGTTGTTAGAAGCCTCATTATTAGGAGCGTCACTCTAG
Source organism: Katharina tunicata (assembly GCA_032466195.1). Classification (NCBI taxonomy): domain Eukaryota; kingdom Metazoa; phylum Mollusca; class Polyplacophora; order Chitonida; family Mopaliidae; genus Katharina; species Katharina tunicata. The sequence continues at coordinate 5,979 of JAVFBZ010091569.1, read as the reverse complement.
TCATCCTTGTCAGTGATTCAGAACATCAACCAAGTTAATTTCTGCTTCAATAATAAACGCGGAAAATCTCCCTATATAATCGATGGACCTACACGCCACCTTTCATAGAGAAGGGTTTTAAAATAAGACTAATTTAACGTTGCCATTAAAAAGATAGATTAATGCAAACGTTCATTACCTGATTACAATCATCACGTATGTCATAACCCAGGGTAATATTGGGGAGGATCTCAGAGCTGTTATTTATCGAGTCAATTGTAAACAAGAACGCCTGTAGCCATGATATACCTGAAAACAGATGGTTAATAAGGTTTATACAGCCTCATAGTTGACCACTTGATGAGTTTAAGGTATTGGGTGATCAGAAGAAAATAATATTGTTTGATTGGAGTTAACGTCGTACGTAAGGTTATTTCACTCATTGGCGGCGTGCCAGCCCAATGGGTGAAGGAAGCCACCCTAAACGACACTGCCAACACAGAAGACACACGAGTACATCTACAGGAAGAAAAACAAGACACCACAACAAATCGGCTTCCTGATGCCTTTCGTATGAGAGAGCAGGGCTCGGAGGATCCCGCCTAACCACCCTCCAGTGACAGTTAGAATCAGTGAAGAATAACTTAGAGTAAATTCTCTTCGTGGGTTATCTCGGTAGCAGCGAAACTCTCTCGATTCCGAGAGAGCGTCAGGGCAAAGGAGGCACCCGCCCAGCCAACTGCGACGAAAACATACTCAATCATCCAGAGATTCTAACTACGTTCTGATCTGGTTATAGGCTATAAATAGGATCTACCTTTGTCGCTAAAGTTGACACACGTCGTTCTGTCCTGAGATATTGTGTAATGTACGGGAAACAAGCCTCCAATGATGTAATCTCCAGGCTTATACAGCCTCTCCTTAAGTAACCGTTCTTTAGGAATAATACGCAAGGGTTCCATACTCGCAAGAACACGAAGTATTATACAGGTTACAGTAATGAGAATAATGACCGACTGACTAGAAACCTTAGCTCCGATCATGGCTACAAGGTGTTTGTATTTGAGATCAAATCTGTTCAATAAAACTGACCACAACAGCTGATTTACTTTTATCTTATGCGATTATAATCGTTACTCTATTCAGTTGTTATAGGTGCCGCTGTAATCTTTACATTGGGCTTACCGCAGTGATCAGAACAATGGCTGTCAAAAGTCTTATTTCCATTGGTTAAGTCTTACTATCTGAGCTCAAATTAATATGTTCCGTAAAACGAATCGTTGTGTATATAACGATTCATCGAGTTAATTCAAACCTTCGTTCCCTCCATTGTTACATTTTCTTGTGGTCGGACAGAAATATTTTCTGTTATACGTCCAAGAGAAACAAGTCACTAAAGTCTCTGTCAGGTTCCCCAGTTACGGGCCCTAAAACCAAATCACAACTGCATAGAACGCATAGATGAACATGAACCGTACTACCACTATACTGCGTTCGTACCATGATGCACTATAAAGGCTGGTCGACATGAATTACTTGTATTAAGAAGAGAAACTCCGAACAAGGAAGTCGTGTTGGTCAATAACTACTTGCTCTATTCGTTTTTTTTCTGGTCTGAGCCAGATCTGTCCTTGTTGTCATCAACGGTCATTTCAAAACGATATAAAAACGTACAGATGAACGTGACACACTGCAACTTTGAAATTCCATGGTTTTCGACCAGTTCTTCAATACTCCATGCAATTTTGCATCGATGTTTATTGCAAATAAGTCCTTAAACTCTTCAGTGTGGGAGAACTATTTACATCAGTTCTTTAAACATATTCTCCATGACATTTTGCAACGATACATATTGAAAATGAGTCATAAAAACCCGAATGAACGACTCGTTAAATGAGTTCTTCAGTCTTGGAGATCAGTTCTTTAAACAGATAATCCATGCAATTTTGCAAGGATTCATATTGAAAATCAGTCCTTTAAATCCGAATGGATTAACGACATACGTCATAAGAGTTCTCCAGCTGTCTCTAGGACAGAACAATCTCGCATATAGACTCCATGTAATATTAATCAGTTCCTGTTCAACAGCTTAACGTGTCCACGGAGCGCCATCGAATCTTTAATAAATACTAAAGACTTTCTTGCACGTTTAACGCTATCTCAAAATAAAAGAAGACTGCCTTCAACTGAATGTCACAACGTCTCGTGCGTTTAACCTGGCATGACTTCTCCATTCCATGGGAAATATATCTTCCCTATTCTATCTAAATAAACTACCACTTTTCTTTCCTTACTGCTCTGTTGTATTCTAAAGGTTATCAATCGAGTAAGGTAACTTAAACTGTTAACCGATACAAGCTTACTAGTCTGAAATGCTGGCTACCTGAACTACTATTACTTTCACAACAGCAACCTCTACCTGTATTATTCCTCGTAGACCTCCGGGTAAGTTATCGAGCTTTTTCAGTTTCCATGTTTGCCCTGGGTAAATCGAGGACATGGAATCTCTATTAAAACGTGACCAATTTCATCTGGGAAAATATCAGCTTGTGTTTAAATAAGCGATTTATAGAGAACTATATCTCTTTATCGACTTGTTCTGCAGGACGCGCTCGGTGATGGAGACAGTCTTCGTTAGACGATATCTTCACGAATGCGAATGTACGTGTGGTTTATACGCTCCTACGCAGCGGCTTTTATTACATACATCTTCATGTCCAACAGCCGCTGCGTAGGAGAGTAGTGGTTCACCGATTCGCTTAGTAGATTGATTTGTACACATGATTTAAGCTGCTTTTAGGGGTAATTATATAAACGCTGACATTCAAACGATTATAAACTTTACGAACATAACGAACAAGAAGTGCGT